>ML661898.1:1544684-1571550 GCA_007570785.1 Antilocapra americana | reverse complement strand
TATATATATATATATATATATATATATATATAAAATTTTACACATATATATAATTTTATCTATCTGCATTTCCTAATCTATTTTGGTATGTGTCCTGTAAAAATATATCCTGTCCTCCTCCACTATATCCGCTAGTTGCAATAAATTATCAAGTATGATTATTTATGATCTATCTTACCAAATAGCCTGTAAACTCCCTGAGAACAGGGTTAGTTTCTTGTTCACTGCTTTGCCTCCAGTGCCTACCACAGTGGCTAGCACATAGCAGACACTTAGTACTTATTTTTGGATGAATGAATGCTTCCCACATGGTGGAAGATAGACGTCTCTGGTAATGGAAACTTTGTGTTTATTTTCCTAGCATGAATCCCCCAACTTTTTCTTCTAGGATTGCTCCCTGCCCCCTATTCTATTCATAGAGTGGTTCCTGCTGACAGTTGGTCGAGGAGTGGGTGCCTAAGCCAATAAGCCTCCTCCTGGAGCTTTTACATTTTGGGATGGAAGAAGGGCCAGATTTCTTCCTTCTAGTTGTTTAACACAGAAGAGGTGAAGGTCAGGAACTGTTGACAACCATATTTCCTTCTCTTTGAACCTGAGAATTATAGAAAACTGATATGGAAACTGAGAGAGAGGGAGAAAATCATAGATGACCAACCAGGGAGGAGAGATGAAAAGTGTGGTGACCAAGACTGAGCTTCTGGGTTTCTGTCCTCGGTCCTAGGCACATTCTTGTTCCTGGGCTTTATGAGAATCTCTTTAATCCTTACACTAACTTCCTCTTCCTTGTTTAAGTTCGTTTCAGTTGATTTTCTGTTTCTTGTGAATCCTAAATATTAATAGTACAATTTGATAAATGAATTATTAATAATTATTGAACATGGGTCAGATGTAAAAAGAAAGGGGATATAGGGCTTTGAATGTATATAAATTCATAGGGCTCATGAATGTATATAAAACAGTGAGCAGAGGGACTGAGTTGAATTCTGAGCATGCTCAGATTCAGGAGAAAGAAATATTCAATCTATTTATGCACACAGTGGTTTCAAGGATCAAATGAGTTAAAAGGCATAAAGGTGCTTTAAAAGTGACATAGAAGGAATCTTTTCAATAAAACCAAAATATGCATTCTGGTGGCAGAGGGTGGCAAAAAGACAATGGAATATGCATTCTGGTGGCAGAGGGTGGCAAAAAGGCAATGGAAACCCCAAACCACAAGTGTCTCCGTGATACCTGATGGCCATCGTTCTGCAGCCGTCACCATCCCCTCTAATGCCCAGACCTCTCCTGCTTCCCTGCAAAGAGCACTCAGCCCCACGCTGCCACAGCACCTGGCTCATCTGCTCTTTGCAGATGTGTTCAAAGTCATTCTGCTTTTTGTTCCTTGTCTGCCCTGCCTGAAGACACTCTCAGACTTTGTGAAGGACACCATCAGGGCCACTGTAGGGTGACTCTGGTGACTGAATAATGCATGAAACCAGCAGTGGGCAAGGGGGAGCCTCCCAAGTGGATGGTGGATTGAGGACAGGGTTTGGTCTCCATCTGTGGGGATCTGACTTTCTCATCCGTGGGATTTTTCAGACTGATGGATCAGTTCATGTGGACGAAGTACCCTTCATAGGTTTCCTGAAGTGTTTCTTAGCTGTACTGGTGACAAATTAGACAACTGCCCTTAACAGTTTACAAAGAATGCTTATGTCTCATTCATCTCATTTGGATGTCACAATAGCTCTGGGAAGTAGACGGGTCAAGGGTTGTTATCTATTATCTACTGACAAGGAAACTGAGACCCCGCCCCTCAAGAAAACACGATTTGCCAAGAGAAAACCAATCTTTTAGAGTGACTTTAAAAGATACTCCTAGGTTAATTGAATTCACAAGATTTTTCTGTTCTTAAAGCAAATTGGAATGTTTCTCCTGCTCTGCCTTTCCTATTCAAAATTAGAAAAAATTGTGGTGAAATATACATAACATAAAATTTATTATTTTAACCATTTTGGTGGATAATTCGTGACATTAAGTACATTCTATGTTGTATTAATACAATGATCACCTCTATCTAGTTCAGAAGCTTTTTGGTCATTGCTCACCGAAACTGTACATTAATCCACAATGCTCCATTCCCTGCTCTCTCTGGCCCCTGGCAGCCACCAGTTTGCCTTCTATCTCTGTGAATTTGCTTATTCTAGGTACTTGATATAAAAGAAATCATGCAATACTTGCCCTTTCATGTCTGGTTTTATTCATTT
This sequence comes from Antilocapra americana, assembly GCA_007570785.1. Lineage (NCBI taxonomy): Eukaryota > Metazoa > Chordata > Mammalia > Artiodactyla > Antilocapridae > Antilocapra > Antilocapra americana. The sequence continues at coordinate 1,569,304 of ML661898.1, read as the reverse complement.
ATCATAATGTCTTCAAGGTTTATCCAAGTTGGATCAGGTGTTGGGATTTCCATCTTTTTAAAGGCTGAATAATATTCCATTGTATGTATACACTGCATTTTATTTATCCATCCATCCATCCATCGTTGGACCCTTGGTTGCTTTCACCTTTTGGCTATTGTAAATATGGTGCTGTGAGCATTGGTGTGCAAGTATCTGTTAGAGTCCCTGCTTTCACTTCTTTTGGGTATAAACCTAGGAGTGGAATTGCTGGATCAGGTGGTAATCCTACATTTAACTTTCTGAGGAACCGCCATACTGTTTTTACCAATGGCTGCCCCACTTTCCAGTCCCACCCTTCTTTCTGTTTTTCAGCTGAAATTCCTCCTCTGCCACAGCTCTCCAGCATCTTCCATTCATCTCCACTCCCCAAACATCCACCCTGTGTACAAAGTGGTGTGCCTGTCCCACTTATTAGAGAAAAAAAAAAAAAGTAGCATTAATAGTTAAAAGTGTGGTATTACAGCCGGGTCTGGCAGTAGGTGATTGATGGCCTCCATTACACCCCATTAGATATTTTATTCTTGTTAAATGAAGAGCAGCCAACTTTGTCAAGTATTTTTAGTTCCCTCTGGTCTTATTGGTCCGATCTATTCTTCAGGACGGCCTGTAAATGGCCACATATGGCTGAGTGTCTGCAGGACGGATGGCCGTGCAGCTGGCGTTCATTGGCCACCAATTTACCCCGGCCCCCTTCATTGTGAGCCTGACAGCACCGGGGAGCCTTGTAGATCTAACCAAATATATCTATTTTCTAATTGTCTATTTATCACCTTCTGGGGATTTGTGGGCCTCCTATCTGAAGGGAAAGGGGGGATGGCCTTGAACAATGATCCTTGTCAAGGCTCTCGCTCGCTCTAAATTAGGGCCTAGTTGCTAAATAACTAATTTAGTCCTGCTATCAAGCTGAAAAAGTGGGTATTCAGCGCAAAGTGCCAGCTGGGGAATTGATTATGTCTTCTCTCAGCGAGTGTGATAAACCTGCCGCCGAGCCACTGTGGAAGGCTGGAGACGGCTCCCCGGGGGCGGCGGCATTTCATCACCGAGAGTCGGCAGAGGGAGCAGGTCCAGGCCCGCCCGGCATGGCAGCTGAAGTCTGGGGTGCGGGGTCTGTCCCGCCATGGCGCCCATGGGGAATCTGGCTCTCTCCTCGTCCTCCGGGTCTATGGCTTCTGCTTGGAGCCATAGGGACCTTTGCATCTGTGAGCAAGGTGAGAACTGGGGAGGGGAGAGGAAGGGCATCCTGACAGCCCCAATTTCCAATTAGAGTGAGATTATTGAAGGTAGTGCAGGCCTGCGGTGGGGGAGGTGGGAGGGAATGAATAGGAAGAGGAGGTTCTTAGGAAAATATATTAATAGCAACTACCGGATTTTGAACAGAGAAGGATGCCAGGTAGCTGAGAATAGAGAGTTAGAGTTTACTGTTTAGGAAATCTGACAACAAAAACAATACCAGGAATCAATTACTCAGTCCTCCCCTGTGCCAGGATGCTGCAAATCCATGATCTCTTTGAATCTTCTCAACATCCAGGCAGATTAGGGTTCCTTCCTTGATTGGTTCTTGGAGAAAAAGAATTTCAGAGATTTTTACCAAATTAACTTGTCACAGGCTGACCTGTGCCTGTACATATCTTCCCCACCCCAAATTTTTATAATGCCTGGAATGTTTCCTTTGTTCATTCAGCTGGTCTTTATTGAGTACCCTTCTCTTCTGGATGCCGGGAGTCAGTGCGGGGATTCAGTCAGACCAGGTCCTGCCTTCATGCAGCTGATTTTCTAGTCGGGGAGACAGACCACACTAGTGGTTCTCAACACAATCAGACCTAAAGACTCCTTTGGAAGTCAAATCTCTTGAATGACTCCTTTATCATCCTGAAATTAAATTACAGATAACACATTCTACTTATTCACGTAATTTTAAAAATCAATATAGCACTTCACTGTACTGTAATAGAGAAATTAAAGAAAAGGAATTTTAATTGAACTAAAGTGAAAGTGTTAGTCGCTCAGTCGTGTCCGACTCTTTGCGACCCCATGGTCTGTAGCCCTCCAGGCTCCTCTGTCCATGGGTTTCTCCAGGCAAGAGTACTGTTATGGATTGCCATTTCCTTCTCCAGGAGATCTTCCCTACCCAGGGATCAAACCCAGGTCTCCTGAAGTGCAGGCAGATTCTTTACCATCTGAGCCACTAGGGTAGCAAACTAATATGTATTTCAATATTTAAGTGTTTGATCATAAGGACATACCAGAAAGCACCATGAAGCTCACTTATTTATAATGAATGTTTGAATTTAAAAATAAAAGAAAGAGATAATGTCTAACTGAGTGTTGACTTTTTCTTTTTGACAATTTGAAATAAGGACTAAAAAAAGATACTGGTAAATAGAATTTCTTTGAATGTGACAGCTACAAATTCAGATTGATACAGGTATAGTAACAGTGACTCAAATATCGTGAATGCCACTGATGACATGATTTTCTGAACTGAGGAAACTCCAAGTTGAAGAAAGTCAAGTAATTTCTTGCTTTCCATTGGGGTTCTGTTCCTGAAAAAGTCAGTATCAGTTAAACCAAGCATACGAGCCTTTGTGTGTAAGATGGAGCCTGAGTCTAGATTTAGATAATTCTGAGTGGTTTTTGACTCACATGGATGTCTGGTTAAAATTCAGATACTATAACGGTGTAAGACAACCCATGCCTTGTTTTGCACACACTGAGGGTTAGCTCTGCTCTCTTGAAAATCGCTGAACATTATATAAAAGACAAGTAAATAAACAAGAAAATAATGAGTAGTGATAAATACAATGATCAAAATAAAACTGGGTAAAACACTTCCTTGGTGGTCCAGTGCCTAAGACTCCATGCTCCCAGTGCAGGGGACCTGGGTTTGATCTGTGGTCAGGGAAGTAGATCCACATGCTGCAACTAAGACTCAGGACAGACAAATGAATAAATATTTAAAAAAAAAAAAAGCTTGGGAGAGGCTGGAGAGTATTTGAGGAGCTCCTTTGGACTGGGGAGTCAAGGTTTCTGGTCTGCGTTAAGTGGTACCTCTAAACCCACAGCTCCTGGAGAGGAGGAGGCAGAAGATGCATAGCATCCTTTGGAGGATTCATTACTCTGTGCAGGGAGGTGGGGCAGGGAGGAGGGGCAGGAGGTTGGCCAGGCTGGAGATCCAGAAGACCCAGGCTGGGCCCTGCTTTACCAGTTATTGAGTGACCTTGGGCAAGCCATTTTTTTTTTCTTCGTGAGTTTCAGTTTTCTCACCTTTCAAGTGGAGAGAATTATGATCACATTGTTTTCTTTTCAAGTTAAAGAGAAGATTCAAAATGATGGGAGTAAGTGCTTTATGCATTGTAAAATTCTAAGAGGACTTCTTAGTGATGGGAAAAAGTTACAAACAGCTCAAAAGCCTCCAAAAAAAAGTTTGTTTGTTTTTTTAGAGCATGTCAGTTAGTAGGTTAGGTATCATTAAAATGATGTGCCTGCCTGTTAAGTTGCATCCGACTCTGTGCGACCCTATGGACTGTAGTCCGCCAGACTCTTCTGTCCATGGGATTCTCCAGACAAGAATACTGAAGTGGGATATCATGCCCTCCTTCAGGCTATCTTCCCAAACCAGAGATCCAACCTGCGTCTCTCACGTCCCCTGCATTGGCAGGCAGGTTCTTTACCACTAGCGCCACCTATAGGAAGCTGTTCACAGAGTTAAGTGAGAAAAGTACGTTACAAAATAATATGGAGAGTATGATGGGCTGTTTGCAATTAAGAGAGGAAAAGCAAGCAAGCAAACAAAAAAACTACCAACAAACAAAAAAGAATTGGAACTATACCAAAATAATAACTAATATTATCTCTGGGAATTAGAGGTGATTGTAATTTTCTTTTTGTTCCTCTGTATAATTGTAGAATGAACTGTATCGTTTTTGTAATAAGAGAATCAAGCTGCAAACATGATTTTTAACATAGTTGTCACACACCAAGTCCCCTGCTAGAATCGCTGTATGTCTGGGTGGGTGGACAGTTTGCTATCTTCTTTTTTGCATTTCATTCATGCAAAGGTAAGCAGTGTGGCCACTTGTTGCCCAGGGAAAACTTGTGTTGTCCCAAGGAGCATCTGGTTCTTTTTATATTATGTTCTCTGCCCTCAGAGCTTGAGTCTTGAAGCTTGAGGTTCTTACAGATGTACAAGGTTCTGGGATAGGTACCATTATTTTATCCTTATGAAAGCCCTTTGAGGCAGACATTATTATCCCCATTTTATAGGTAAGAAAACCAAAGCCTTGAAGGATTAAGTGTTTCATTACTGGTCATATGTCTCTTGAGTGGAAGAACAGGATTTAAATCTGGGATGTCTAACTCTGAGCCACTGGGCTAAGTTTGTAACCACTTGGGAAATTAATTATTGGCCAAGTTTTCATGTCTCTATACATGTAGTTTAGAAAGCCTAGAGCTTCAGTGTCCTCAAGGCCAAACAGCCACCTCTCAGCCTGGCTGGGAGACTTACCAGGGTAGCAGAGGAGAAGGCTCTAAGGTGAGGTTTATACCAAGGAATCATGTGATAAACATAGCTTCCTTTCTTGGGCTTGGGTCTGGATTGAAATGAGGCTGTTATCAGCCTCTCTGCCTAAACTGGAACCCATTGTACTGGTGGGTCAGTCTTGGGGGAGATTCCAATTAAGGACTCTAGGGACCTAGGGGGGCATTCCCTGTGAAGCCCAAACCTGGGAGAGAGGGTACTGAATTTAGCCAAAGACTCCAATACCCAGTTATTCATCCACCACTCAGTCACTCACCCATTACCTCTCAGAAAAGAAAGTTTTACCTTCTATTCAAGTCCTTTCTAAGTCCTTTTTGTTACAGGGCTCACTCTCAAACACTTAATTTTAACCCACAAAGCACTATTTGGGGATGACATATTAGCTCCTGATAACTTCAACCAATGCTGTGCTTCAAATGCTTAGGAAGGTCACTTGGGCAGAAATGGAGACAAAAATGCTAAGTGTAGACTTAGCCATTTTTCCTTATAATTGCAAGTGTTGAATATTGTAAACAAGGCTTTTAAAGATTGCTTTAAGAGACAATATACTCTAAGTGGTCACTTTGCAGAGCTCATGAATAGAGAATGGGTACTTCGGGTTGGGAGCATAATTTCCAGTGACAGCATCATCCTTAGATGCAAACTGGCCTGTATCCTAAACGACTTGAATAGAAGTGAAGATGATGTTTTCTGGAAAGCTGTGTCAGATGACTTGGGAAGTGGTTCTAGTGGTGACAAAGATACCAATGTCAAAGATGTATGTGAAGAGAATGAATGTAATTGTTTTATGAATTAAATGTAAACATGGAAAAACAATATTTTAAAATAATTGTAACTTGTAAGACTTTATATTAATATGCTAATTTTCAATTAACATTAATTTATAATTAATATATTGGTATAGTAATATGTCTTGTATGTAAAATTAAATTTTAAAATTTATTAAATGAGTAGAACTCTAGCTCATCTATATTCCTAAAAGTTTATACATACAAATAGGTCAAAAGCTTTGTTTTGGCAGAAAGAGACTCACAGACTTATAGACTTAAGAGAATGAACTTATGGTTGGGGTGGGATGTTGGTGTGGGTTAGGGTAAGGGGATGGATGCAGGCAAGGGATAGTTAGGGAGTTTGGGATGGACATGTACACACTGTTATATTTCAAATGGATAACCACAAGGGCCTACTGTATAGCAAATGGAACTCTGCTCAATGTTATGTGGCAGCCTTGAATGGGAGGGGAGTTTGGGGGTGAATGGATTCATATATATGTATAAATATGGCTGAAGTCCCTCTGTTGTTCACCTGAAACTATTGCAACATTGTTAATTGGCTATACCCCAATACAAAATAAAAAGTTCTTTTTTAAAGTTTTTAATAAAAGCTTTGTTTTAGAACTTTCTACTGGGAAAAGACAGATCTCTCCATATTTGAGGCTGTCACATGGGTAGACATATTAACTGTAAGACTACAATGTACCAGGTATGGTATCAGGCACTCAGAGAGGGAGCATTGGTGGAGGGGAACCCAGAGTCCCAAACCAAATGAGTCTTGAGAGTCTGATTGACCCCTTCCTGACAGCCAGACTTCTGGAACCCAAAGGAAGGTGAAAACTTGCCCAGAATCACAGAAGAAAACCCAAGTTCTGTGATGAGGAAAGAAATGATAGCAGACATCCAGGCAAACCTGGTCTGGTAGCTAAAGACCATCCTTTTCACATAGTAATGTCCCAGCCCCTGAACCCGAGCTTGGCCTAAAGAAAAGCAAAGGATTAGTGCTTCCAACGTGGGATGCCTGATCTGCTGTGCAGAGAAGACATCCTTTTGCTGGGACAGGCCAGTGTCTAAAATAGGGTTAGTAAAGTAAGTAAAGTCGCTCAGTCATGTCTGACTCTTTGCAACCCCATGGACTGTAGCCTACCAGGCTCCTCTGTCCATGGGATTTTCCAGGCAAAAGTACTGGAATGGGTTGCCATTTCCTTCTCCAAGGGGGCTTCCTGACCCAGGGATCGAACCTGGGTCTCTAGCATTGCAGACAGACACTTTACCATCTGAGCCACCAGGGAAACCCCCAAATAGGGTTAATATCAGTGGAATTAGCCATTTTTCCCCTCAATACTCTCTAAAATAATTTTTAAAAATCTATATCCCTTCTTGAGCATTTAAAAGTTGCAATCTAGAATATCTGAAGCAATTTTAAATACTTTTAAATGAACAACTAAAAATAATTATGAAAGCTAAAATGTATGGTATACTTTAAATATAGACATTTTAAGATAAAACTCTCACATTGCAATTTTGAATGTATCCAATAAAATATAAATATCATAGCAATTTGAGACCCATGACCATCCTTTTAAAAAATATACGAATGAGCTCTTATTTAACAGTAGGAAATTATATTTCCAATCCACTTCCCCCACAGAATTTTATTCTAATGTAATGTATTTTTATGCTTGAAAGTCTTTTATTGATTTTCCTATCATACTTCTCTGCAACAAAAAGATGTATAAAAATTGAATTCTTTTATTTTCCGTGACCATAAGCTTCCAAGAATTAAAAAATTCTTCTGAACTATCACTTCAAGTATTGGTAATGTGAATGATAAAAATAACACGAATATTGCAAATTTTGATGATTATTAAACAGTTAAATTTTACTGAAAATATTTCTCTTAATGAGATGGATTGGGGAAGACCACCTCATACAGCCACTCAATCTGTGTCTCCAAGGAGAGCCATTTACATAGACTGTGATGTAGATGGCAACCCCAGAAATTATGCAGTGGACAACCTGCACAACTTTATATGGTGGCCCTGGTGAGGGATATTTGTAGGGCCTTGATTAAAGGTGACATTGAGAACACCATTTGTTGGCTTATACCTTTATTTGATGTCCCAGAAGCTGGGGCTCAATGGACAGTGCATCATAATTAGATTTAGGGTGAAAAGATGCATGAGTCGGTACAGTAGAAGGGGTTTTATAGAAAAGGGAAGATGGAAATGGAAAACTGGCATGATGCTTCCACCACAGGCAGATAAGTTTTAGGAAATGTTTCCTATGGAAGCTGAGGACCAGGAAGCAGATTCCTTTAAAGTTATCTGTTCTTGGTATCCCCTGGAAAGACATACCGTCAGGAACTGTGAATCTCTGGGGCACCTCCACGGTCCAGCCTGCAGTGCCTGTGGAGCTGTCCGTGGTCCTGACCATATCAGAGGTTTTCTGCCATTCGCTAGATCCTTTGCCTTTCGGCAGGCCCTCTCAGGACCACCAAATCCACAGAGCCCACCACAAAGTCCAGCTCTGACTGTGGGCCTGATAAATGCCTTGAACCAGCCTAAGGAAGAACATAATAGCACCCACTTGTTTAGGACTAAATAAGCTCCAGGCACTAGTCTCAGCATTTAAGTAATCTCATTTAACCTTCCCTCAAAACCGTAAAATACATACTGTGTTTCTCAGATGAGAGAGCAGAGGCTTGCATAAGGTAAATAACTTGCTCAAAGTCACACAAGTACATGTGGGGAAAGGAAGTTTCAAACCTAGTCCAGGGCAGTGAAGCTCTGAAGACTGCACCCTTTTCTATCTATCCCACCTTGTCTCTTTAAAACATGAACAGAGAAGGGGACTATGGTGCCTAGGCCTCCTGTGAGCTAAGTGCTTTGCACATTATCATATTTAAGTCTCACTACATCCTACAAGGCAAACACTGTTATCTATTAGTTACAGATGAGGAAAATGAAGCAAGCTAGTAAGCAGTAGAGTCAGAGTTTGACCCTGGGTCCATCCATTATCAAAGAACAGTCTTATCCACCCTCCCTTAGGCAGCTCACTGAGTTAGGATGTCAACTCTCAAGCCATAACTGAACGCAGAGTCCATTACCTTTTACTATAAGTCCCTTGGTATAAACTACCTTGAATTTCTCTACCAAGAATAGGGGAAATAAAAAAATAAAGTTACTGTTGGAAAATTTGGCTTCTGAGTCCTTTTGGCCCAGCCTTACATTTCCCACAATTATTTCATCTCATTTAATTCTTAGAATGTTTCTTAGGCCTGACCATGTGCCAGGTACCCACCTAGATGCTGCTAAAGGCATTGGGGATGAAGGAAAAGATGGTTCCTGACCTCAGATTCTGTCATTTGCCATGTCTTCCTAAACCCCAGAAAGACAATGGTCAACGCAGAGCCCTAGGATCTAGAGGAAGAAGCTGATTCTGATGGGGGATCTGGGAAGCTTTATGAATATGGTGGAATTTTAACTGAATGTCATTGCTGTTGAGTTAATTCAGTCACAACAGGCAGCTTATTCTGAAGGATCTAGAGAACAATGGACATATGGTCTTAGCTTGGAGTGCCTGAGTCTGTCTGTCCTGCAGATTGCAAGTTCTTAATTCACATCTGTACAGAGCTAAAGCATGATAGTTTACTGGGCAATAAACTGTTAAACTCATAGCAGTATTTTGTGAAAATAAATCCAGCTAATACACCTTGGTTTCTCATAGAAATAGATCAGGAGTTAGTTCTTAGCCAGGCACATATTTCCCTTGCAAATAGGGCTGCTGAGTGGAGTCTCCTATAGGCTCTGCAGACTTCAGGAGCTCTGTGGGTATTTTTCAAAGTTGACTTCTGCAAAATCCTGTGCCCTAGCCAGATGGCCCCTTCCTTTCTGCTCCTGTGACAGCTCTGTGAGGATAGTGCCTCCCTGGTATTCTCCTGTGATAGTAAGTGGAGTCTCTTTATCAGGGCCTGTCTTGGCCTTTTTCCCTGAGCCACACCCAGTGATGAGGGTGGAGGGCCTGACAAAGGATCCTACTCTCCTGCAGAGTGGGCATCACTAGTTATAAGGGCACTGTTCTGCAGAGGGACCCTCAGGGTATGAGCTGGGGTAGTCCAAATCCTTAAGAGTATCTCAAGAACCAAACTATAAAGAGATGCTAGCATTTCCCCAGGTGGTGCACACTGACTGAGTGGGTTTCTTCTGCAATCCTGGGCCATTTGGTTTCTCTGAGGAAAGTTAGCAAGCTTTTGAGACACACTCCATTTCTCATTTTTTGGGGGGGAGGGAATCAGACAATCTGTCATGATGCTTTACTTTCTTTCTATTGCCTTTAAAAGGTACCCCCCCTTTTGGTGAACTTTTGAATCTTAAGACAATGAATTCTGGTCATGTCTATAACATCAGCACTGTTTCTTGAGTTCCTACCAAGTACTAGGTGCTTTTCCTGGGATATTCCATTTCATTCTGCAAAGTAGGCAGTGTTGGCCCCATTTTACTGATGAGAAGAGTGAGATTTGGAAAGGTAGAGTGACTTACAAGGTCATAACTGTTGGGTAGTAAAGTCAGGATTTGAACCCAGGTTTCTCTGACTCTAGAGAGCATGCTCTCTGCATGGAGACTCTTGAGCCGGCTCATCTAGCCCTGTCTCATGCCTGTCAGCACCTTGTGAAGTGTAGTTTCAGTTGCCAAATTGCAGTTTAGACTAAATAGAAGCATGACTTTCCTTGATCCACATGTAGCATAAAGGACTGGTACCCTCATTGCTGTGTGGCTTTGGACAAATCATTAACTTCTCTGGACCTGAGGTCCTCATGTAAAGAAAAAGCATGGAATGGATGATTTTCTCTAGGACTTGGAACTTCCAAAGTCCTGTGCTTCAAATGCCACAGTAAATTTAGGGGCTTTGTGGAACTGCAGCCCATCTGATATTCTCCCCAACTTGACCTTTTCTTAAATTCATTTCATTAATTCTCTTATTCATAAGAATGCATTTTCATTTCATGGTTCCTATGTTTAGTGCCTTCTCCTGATGATGCTTCTCTTCCCCGGTATAATTTTTTGTTCCATTAATTTCCAAGGACCATTTTGCCAGATCAGAGTGTTAAGAATCATTCACACCTCTTCCATTTGTCTAACCAACCGCTCATCCATTTCTCTCCAGAAATAATTGTATATGGTTCAACAAGTTTATTGTTCAAATCTGTTTACACTTCAGGATGCATCTCATCAGGATTCATTTTAAAGGGTGGAAGCCAGTTTCCAATTATCATTACTATATCTGTTTCTCTAAGTTTCCCAAATACTCTTTTTCTTCATCTTCAGGAGCTGGGTTTTTTAAAATTTATTTTTCTTTCATATTGAGGACAGACTCTAAACCAAAAAAGCACTAGTTCTTTTCAATATTTATTTACCTCTGTTTCTCCAACTCACTGTGGCTAGTGAATCACCTGAGCCTGATGATGGGCTTTCTCAGTATTCAGCGTGACTCTGTCTTTATTTTGAGAAGGTCCCCATTAAGAGGGACTTTCCCCGTGATCCAGTGGCTAAGACTTTGCACTCCCAATGCAGGGGGCCTGGGTTCAATCCCTAGTGGGGAGTACCATGTGCCACAACTAAAAAAAGATCCCAAATGTCACAACTAAGACCCAGTGTGGCCAAATAAATAAAGAAATATTAAAAAAAATAAGCCCCTCATTAAGAGATCTCTAGGTCTTTGTGACTCTATCAGGCTGTGGACACAGTGGGCAAGTGAGGTCTGAGAAGGGAGAGAGGGGAGAAAGAAAAGCAGAAACTGAAATCGACAGGAAAGAAGAGGAGAGATTTTTAAATGACATTGCCAGGGTTCAGGACAGACAGAAAACTATCCCAGGTCTGTCTACTCCTGAACCCTCTCCGAAGTGGAGGTAGAACTTGGGGATCTGGGACTCAAAGAAAAGGTTTCAGCTCTGTTCTGCCAGATAGTCATTGGGCAGTACATCTCTTCACCTCTGCCTCAGTTCCTTAGCTGTGAGAGTGGGGATAAAAATAGTTCTTGCTTCATAGGGGCATGTGGGGATTTATTCATAGTCCATTTATCCAGTTATTTACTGGTTCCTACAATGTGCCGGGCTGACCCCCAAGGATGTAGCCGAGGGCAAAGCCCAGACTCAGTGGCTCCATGGGTGGAGTTGTGGTCAGGGTGGGATGACCTAGGTTGATATATTCATTTCTCATGTAAAATCCACCAGTACCACAACAGAGTCCCTGAAGTGCACTGGGGAGCCTTGGGAGTTGGCAGGTCAGGAGAGGGGAGAAAGTGGTGAGCAGAGGCAGGGGTGGCTGGGGCAGAGAGGAGGGGGAGCCTGGTTCCCTGTGAAGCTGGTTGGGAGAAGGCACCAAAGATGCCAAAGAAGCACTCGGCTCTGGGCAGCTGCACCCTTGAGCACTTGATCTGTGACTGCAGTCTTCTCAGGTCCTGCAGCCATCAGCCCCTGAGGGGCAACAGAGCTTTTCAATACCTCCAGTCCTACTGTGGGGACAGCAGTGACAGACCCAGAAGGAAGGATCTAGGGTTGAGGGTCGGGTCAAGGGTCCCTGTGGTTGGGACACCAGTGCCTGGACCCACCTGAATGGGGGCCCAACTGCATGAGAATCTGAGTAAGGTGAAATGAGGTCACAAGGTTTTATGATACTATCTTCTACTGTGGTTCATAAACTTTGGCACGTATAAGAACAACTGGAGGAGTTTATTTCAGATGTAGATATCTGGCCTCCATCCCTGGAGGCTGATTTATCAAGTCTGGGCCAAGGCCTGGAGTCTGCATTGTATTGGGTTGGCCCAAAAGTTTGTTCTGGTTTTTCTGTAAGAGTGTATGGAAAACCCCAAACAAACTCTTTGGCCAATCCAATGATAAGCACCTCAGGTTGGGGTCCCCCAACTAATGAGAAGTTCTGCCCATGCGCAACTTGACCTTCTAAACAAACTTGGGCCTTACATGGATTCCAGCAACCTTGGTCAACAAGGCTAGGAGGCTTTTCAAAGGCATGGACCCTTTTTCTTGGGTCTGAATATGCTGATATTATCACCTTCTCAGAATCTGAAAACATTGAGCTTCTTGTCAAAATTCATATAGCAGCATGAAATGGGAATTAAGGAGACATAGCCTGGTACTTGATTTCAGTGAAGCTTCAAGAAGCCCGTCAGATGTGCCGTCATCAGCTGTGGGAACAGCCCAGCCAGTCCAGTGAACATCTGGATCTTCTGCCTGCTGACAGCAGACACTAAGGGAAGGGGGGACATAGGTGGCTTTCCTAGTACCAAAGAGTGAAGGGGCCGATGATTCAGAGGGGACTCAGCTGTGGGAATCCTGCCAGCTCTAGGGGCCTATTTAGGTCAGGCCCTGGAGGAGATGGAGGCAAAGGGGTGGAGGACTCTTGGACGTGGTGGCAAGGTGATCAAGCATCCTGGTTTGTCAAGGACTTTGCTAATTTTAACTCTGAAATTCTCATGTTCCAGGCAACCCCTCAGACCAGGGCCAACCCAGCTGCTTGGTCATCCTACTTGTTGACAAGGGAACTGCATTCTTCTGGGGTGATTACAGGTCCACCGCTACTGTGTGATCTTGGGCAAGTGTCTTAACTGCGCTAGGTTTTAGTTTCCTGACCTGTGAACTGAGAATAATATTGCTTCCTTCATAGGAGGATTTTTGAGGAGAAGTAAATGAAACATGTGTAAACTCTTAGCATAGCGCTTGGTACATTTATTCATTTGACAAGTGTGTTTTGTCCATGATTGTCATATTTCTTTGAATCTAAGATGCATCAATTGTCTGGTGCACAATGATGGATCTATTAAGGGAAAAAATGCTGCCAATTAAACTTTTGACTTATGGTTGGTTGACTGCAAGTTATAGTCCCCTTTCAGAGATGTGAAAATATGAGGAAAAGTCCATCTAGATTCAGCAAACCAGGTAGCATGCTGGAAACCCCTGAGGCCACTGTTGTGAATTAGGCACTGTAGTCTCTGCCTTTGCTCAATTTGTAGCTCAGAGCAAGCATCCCGGTGGAAATAATTTTCGAAGAAACCCTGAAGTATAAGCACATCTTCTTGAAGAATGTGGCAGGTATTCTATTTATTTATTTATTTACTTGACCATGCCGTGTGGCATGCAAGGTCTCAGTTCCCCAATCAGGGATTGAACTTGTGTCCTATGTATTGGAGCACAGTCTTAACCACTGGATGTCCAAGGAAGTCCCCAGGGTTCAAACCTAACTAGTGAAGGAAAGTTTTAGGCTGTCCAGTGTGCCAGAAGAGAAAATTCATGGGTTTTCCTTGGGACATGATTGCTTTGTGACCTAGGGCCAATGTTTGGTGGAAATCTGAGCCTCATGTATGCAAAGAGGGGTTGATTCAGCTCTGAGGTCTTCCTAGCTTTGCCCTTTGGGGACCCTAAAGGTGTAAATGCTTCCTCTCCCAATTCTGGGAAGCATTTCCTCTAAGTTAGATGGCCTGACAAGGGAATATAGCCTCACTTAAGTTCACTGGGAGTGGGAGTGGGGTGCAGTGGGGTGGTGGTGAAGGTGCCCAGGAGTGGACAAGGGAAATTGCAGAGACTGGGATTGGATGGGAACCAGGGAGAACATTCCTCTGATGTTTCCTTTGAAGAAACATGTTTCCCCCGTTATCAATTCCCCTGTATGGGGAAATGCCATCTGTTGGGGAATTGAGAATAGACCATCATAGCATCTCCCCTCACCTCCAGTATGCTTGATCATCTGATCACCTTCCAGAGGAGAATTCTGTAAGGTCAGGTGTGGGGGTTTTAGCCCTGTGTAGGGGAGGTGTGGTCACTGCAAACTCTGGGGTGGGGGGCGGTGCTGGTTTCTACTTAGGGCCCAGAAGTAGCGCTGAGTTAACTGCTCTGGGGAAACCTTGGGCTGAGAATGCTGTGCCAGAAGTGTGGTCCATGGGACATTCAGGAGCTCCCTTATGTATCTCATTACCTGACTCCAATGTTGGCTGAGGGGGAACATGCTGAGCGGTCTGAGGTAGAGCTACCCTGGGATCCCTCCTGCTGGAGGTCTGGGGTGGTCGTGGGAGTAGAGGGGTACGATTAGAAACCTGTCCCAGGATCCTGGCTGAGGGCAGAAATTCCACGTTGAGATGGGTTTGGGAGTTGAGATCTAGTAAATATGCATCACTTGAAAATATACTGTGTTTTTTCCAACTTTGTTGTCATTTAGTTGCTAAGTTATGTTCAACATTTTGTGACCTCCATGGACTCGTAGCATGCCAAGCTCCTCTGTCCATGGGATTTCACAGGCAAGAATACTGGAATAGGTTGCCATTTTGTTTTCCAGGGGATCTTCCCAACCCAGGGATCAAACTCACATCTCCTACACTGGAAGGTGGATTCTTTACTGCTGAGCCACCAGGGAAGCCCCTTTTCCAACTTGACAAGTAATATTTTTTCATCGTGGAAAATATGGATAAAAGATAAAAGAAGAAAATAAAAATCATGGCAGTCTTGCAATCTATATTTAACCTCCTTTAAAATTCTGAAATATTTTTTCTCAGGATCTTTTTCTAAACACAGGCCTAATCTGTTCACTTGAGGGACAAAGGCAAGCATACTATTGGAGTCCCACATACCACATGCTTAAATCATTTTCCCAAAGAAGTTTTTTTCTTCTAAAATATTCAAAATTATTAACATGAGAAGGCAAACTTAAAATTATAATTAGTAAATATTGAAAATTTATATAAAAGTATTCCAATAAAGCTGAAAACTTTAATTAATTTTCAGATGTTTGAGTAAATTAAATATTCAAAATACTAAAACTCAATGCTATTTTTAATGGCCAAGGTCCATCTAGTTGTCAGTATAAAGAACTGGCATCATGCTTCATGCATATTATATCTAGATCTACATGCATACAAATTTAGGAGTAAAATGAATTATTTGCTATTGTAGAACATTCCTCAGCTGTTATGTGCAGCTGTTGCAAATGTGTTAATTAGTGAGTACTCCTGGAACCACGAATTACAAGAAGAAGAGCAAGAAAATGGGCACTTGGCACTACTGGGAGATGATACTTTGTTATGCAAGAAAAGATTGCATTTCATGCTATCTGAGAGGAAGTATTTGACAAATTAATTTGTCTTTTCCTTGAGCACACCCACTGCCCAAATCTTGCCTCCACTCTGAGGCAGTGTCCGTCTCTAATGTCAGCAGCAACTCACCCCACACAGAATTGTGGCACTGGGATTCAGTCCCTTTTTGTTTTAAAAATGGAGGGCAGGAGATGGAAATGTAGTTCCTAGGGCTTAAATGATATTAATTGCAAGTTGGTGTTTAAGGTTACACTTTGCAGTACCAAGCACCAGATCCCAGGCAACAGAAATGCCCGTGTCTTCTGGAATAACTATTCATGTGTGAGTGTGTTTATGAAATGTAGGGTGTAGAATGCCCTAAATTGTGACCCCCAAACAGGGACCATCTTTGCTTAGGTATCAGGATATATGTGTGTGTATGTATAAAATTTTGGAATATTAAGAACAAACTATAGGTATTATTTCCCCAGTTTTATATATCATAAACATTTTCTTTGTGTCTTCTTAAAATTTATTTTTAATGATTACACAATATTCCAAAACCAAATACGCCATCAATGATTAAACTGAGTGTGCTTAGTCATTCAGTCGTGTCTAACTCTTTGCAACCCTTTGGACTGTAACCCACCGGGCTCCTCTGAGACCTATACTGTTGAAATGTATGTTGTTTCCAATTTTTCTCTTATAAACAACACCACAGTGAACATCCTTATGCATATCTGAGGTCCATTTATGGAAGAGCTATCATTAGGTCAAAGAGGATATACATTGTGTACATCAAATTCAATGAAGGAGGGATCCCTTTAAAATCTCATTGTTGAATTAACTTGTTAAGGATTGATTCCAGGCAGACCAATAAGGCAGGCAGCACTAGACTGACCCAAGAAGTGGAGTCTGGAGTCCTGGATCCCAACTGTGTGTGAGCTTGGGCAAGGCCTTTCCTGTCTGGATGCTAGTTACTCCATCTACACAAAGAGGAGTTGAACTAGATATTTCCTCAGCCCTTGTAATTAGAAACGCTCTGATTCTGGGAGTCTGCTGGATGAGTGGAGCCAAACTCTAGCCTCAGAGGCTGCAGCCATAAGACCACTCTGACCCCTGCTGGCTGGTTGCCAGATGCCAGTCTTGTTCCTGCCTCCTTCAGGCAGAACCCCTGAATCTTGGAGACTCTTAGCAAGTCAGCTGCCTCTGTGACACCAGCAAGCTAGGAGAAGCGGCTGCTGCTCCATCTCCAGGAAAGGCAATCTTCAAGCTGTGTTCTTGACGTCTCATTCATTTGTGCAACAAATGTTCCCAGCTTCCTCCTTTGTGCCAGGGCTATGTGAAAGGACTGGGAACTCATTTTTCACCCTTGAATGCACAATCTAGAAAGAGTAGACTGGGCCTCCTTTTACTACCATACAGAGCAGAAAGAGAGGTAACGAGAAAATCCTTCAGATGTTTAAGAATTTGGCTAAGGCTAGGCTCTCAAGCCTCTGCTATTCATTCATTTGGATAAAGAGCCCAAATGGCTGTGCTGGGTTGAATAGTGTCCCTCTGAGACTCATGTCTGCCTGGACCTGTCATGTGATAGAGGGCCCTTGGGGATGTAGTCAGGTCAAGATGGCATCACACTGGCGGACCCTAATCCAATGACTGATGTCCTCACAAGGAAAGGAAACAGAGACACAGAGAGACGTAGAGGGGAGAGGTCCCTGTGATGATAAAGGCAGAGACGGAGTGATGCAGCCACAAGTTGAGGAGTGCCAGGGATTGTCAGGAGAAGCTGAAAGCCTAGAGCCTTCAGACAGAGCCTGACCCTCCCGGCACCTTGGTTCTGGGCTTTTGGCCTCCAGAACCACGAGAGAGTGCATTCTGTTGTTTTAGGCCTCCCAGTTTGTGGCGATGTGTTATAGCAACCCCAGGAAACTAGCACAATGGTGACTTCCTGAGGACGAAAGTTGGCACGCCATGGAGTGCTAGGAATCTAGTGGTGTGAGAGCTTTATGAGTGTGTGTAAGTGTGGGAAGCCGGAAGGACTGAGCTGTACCCCTAGTCCAGCCGCTGACTGTGCTGGAGGCACAGCCTAAATAATGTAATTCTAGGAATGAAACAACGGCCACTTCTCCACCTCTCCTAGCTTGCTGGCATGACCCTGGGTGAGACCCTGTCTCCTCTCTGGGCATTGGGTTTCTTGGTCTGTACAGGAAGGATTGGACTAGACTGGTGGTTTTAATAATTCATTCTTCTGCTGTTTCACTTCCTAAAATTACATTCTTAGAGACTATGCCAAGATTTTTTTTCTTTCTTTGAGAAACAGAACTCTTTCTCTCAAACAAAAGTAACCATAGTGCCCTTTACAAAGAAGAGTACACAGTTTATACCCCGGCTGGTTTCAGGCTCTTGGGGCTGGGTGCAGCACTTCTGAGAACTCCTGACCCACTCTAGAGTGTCAGGTTGTGCTCAATCCTGCACTGGCCTCAGGCATGGAAAAGGGTGACATTTGACATCAGATGATTGCAGACCACAACCCAGAAGTGAGTCACTTTCTTCATTATTTCACTGAAAGCTTTGTTTGACATGACCTAATAAACCCTGAGAGTTTATTTATACAAGCATGTCATCACAGAACTTTTCCATGAGCTCAGAGAGGGCAAGTGCATTTGTTTTTTCATGTCTGTTGTAACAAATTAACCACAAACTTGATGGCCTCAAACAAAAATGTATTCTCTCACAGTTCTTGAGATCAGAAGTCCAAAATCCATTTCACTGGGCCAAAATCAAGGTGTCCACAAGGCCACACTCCCTACTTTAAAGGGCGAATCCATCGTTTGCCTCTTCCAGCTCCCGGTGGCTGCTAGCACTCCTCGGCTTGTGGCCACATGACTCCAATTTCTGCCTCCATGTTCACATTGCCTTATCATCTGTGTCAAATCTCCTCTGCCTCTCTCATATAAAGATCTTTGTGACTGCATTTAGGACCCACTCAGATTATTGAGGGTAATCTCTCCATCTCAAGGTCTGTAATTTAATCATGCCTACAAAGTCTCCTTTGCCATGTAAGGTAAGATTTACACCTGGCATTAGGATCTGATATTTTAGGAGGGATATGACTCATTCCACTCCAGAAGTGATGTGTTCACAGTGAGTCAGTGGCAGAAATGTATTCTGTCAGTCTCCCACTTTCTTTTTCTTATTATTGCCACCCCCTACCTCTGCCTAGTAAAGAAGCTATAGAAGGAATTTGGAGCCCTTTTTTGGGTGAGAGGTAGAGGAGGAGACATTGCCATCAGTCTCCTGGGCTGTGCCTTCTGATCTCAGGGCACATGAAGTGTAAAGTCGTTCCCATGGAGAAGTACAAAAGAAAGCCCACCTGGGCAGCCATGTCTGAAGGCAGCCCTCTGTCAAAGGCTCACCTGACCAGGGAGGCAACGTGTATACACTGAGCTAGATCCTGTGTGAGGGGCTTCCCTCTCTGATGTAATCCCCTCAACAACCTTCTGAGACAGAGATTATTAGCACCACTTTACAAATGAGAAAACAGGCTCTGAGAGGGAAAGGACCTTGCCTAAAGCAAGGGTAGTGAAGGGTAGTGCTGAATCTCAATCTGTTACTATGTGAAGACTTTAGAATACCCATTTGGGTCTGGGTTTCTGTCACCCTGAGCACAGGGCTATAGCACTGGATTAGAGTCTGGAAGCATAAGCTCCTCTTCTGAATAGTTCTATGAGCAACTCATTCTAATTCTTAGAGCCTGTGCTTCCTTATCTGTGGAATGGGACTGAGAGCCCTTGATCTCCCTCTTGAGTTGTTATAAGGTCCCAAAGAAGTCGTGTCTGGGATGGGCTGGTACCCCTGCTGCCCACAGAGGAGGTGCCATAGGTAAGGTTTCACTGGAACAACAAGCTGTGCACAGTCTTCCAGGAAGAAGGTTGGTGAGATGGAAGGTGATGCATATGGGCTTTGGTGGGGGTGGCACAGATAAGGGCGACTGACCCCTCCAGAAGGCAGTAAGCAGGATGCAAGGTGACCTAGCTCTAGCTGATGGCCATTTTATTTAACTCAACAGACATTCACTGGGTAGTAATTCTAGGACAAGCCCTGACCAGGTGACAAACTCAAAACATGGTGGCTTCTGCACCAGTGACCTCTCAGGTCACAAGGAGAAATGGGTGTGTAAATAATCTAAGAGAAGACAGCATGTGGTCAGTACCAAGAGAAGAGTACAAATAAGTGAATGGAGGCCCGAGAAGGGCATGACCAACTCTGACCTGGTGCAGAGGGTTCATGAAGGGCAGTGGAATCATGATCCTCTATGTGGTCCTAGTTCCTTAGTATCATCAGCTCAATCCTCATTCCATCCCTCAGGAGACAGAGTAAGGACAGTTACTAAATAACTTTTATTGCTGTAAAATTAAGAGTGTAAAGGCCACTGTAGAATATGTAGGCAATGCAAATAAACAAAGAGAAGAACCTAAAAATCTCTTAGAAGCCCACTGCCAGTGACTCGCCATTGTCCATATTTTGGTGTATTTTCTTCTAGTATTTTTTCCTCCATAGATTTCACTCTAGATTCTGTCTTAGAGCCTGCTTTAAAAGAACACCTTAACAAGGAATAATTTTGCGTCACTAATTGTTTTGACAGCTGAATTGGAGGCATAATGTTCCATCAGATGGTCGGAACATCCTTTACCCAATCACTAAAGATCAGATATTTAGATCATTTGTCCCCTAACCCCAACTATTATAAGCAGACTCCTATAATTGGGATAAAATTCCTAAAGTTCTTACATCTTTGTTCACACAGTTATTATTTCCTCCAGAGAAATGCCTGGGTTTGGAGTTACAGTGTCAGAGGGTGAGCTCATTTTAACAGCCCGGTTTGCCCTCCACAAAGGTGGCTCTGTTTTATATTCTCAGCAACAGTGTTTGAAAGTGCCTGTATCTCTCCACAGTCACTGATGCTGGCTTTTATCATATTTTAATATTTGTCAGTTTGATAATCAAAAATGTCCTCTAGCTGGTTTAATCTATATTTCTAAGTTAATTAGAAATTTTGAACATTTCTTCAGTATTTACCAGCCATGAATATGTGTACATGTACTTCCTGGTAAAATGTCCAGTGTGTGTTTCCCTAATATATTTGTAAGACCATTTTATGCACCAGGATGGGGAACAATGTTCTCCACTTTGATGATGAGGAAGCTGAGGTTCATTGAGGGTAAGTGACTTGCCCAAGGTCACTTTGGCAAATCAGTGCTGGAACGGAGTCCTCCACCCTGAGCTTTGCAGTAACTCTTTAGTACTGTGCCCACTATGTCATGCTGATAGATGACCCTCTCCTATGGTTCTAGGGGAAGAAAATCAAGCCTGCATTGTTTCAATTTAGTCTTGATTCTTAAAATAATCTATCCTCTAACATACAGTCATGTTAGCAGAGAAAATATGTTCCGCCACTTACCACTAAAGGAGTGAGGATCTGCAGTGGGCTATGACCCTTTAAGAGCATGCCCTCCATCCTGATAAATCAGGTCCTGGAAATCTGTGTGGGATATTAGTGCTGACGTGTGTGAGGACAGTTAGCACAGTTATTAACAGGACACCATGGCTGGAGACAGCTGGCTCAGAGTGCACCTGAGCTCCTGGAAACCCCAGTCACGGGCTTCTGAGAGTTGCCTGGACTGGGAGACTGTCTGCCCACCCAGCCATGTCCCCCAGGATGGCCTACAGTTCCCATCCATCCACCCCGTTCTGCTCTGTTCGTCTTGTAGCCACTTGCAAAGCCTGGGGTTAGAAAGAGCTGAGTCCCAAACCTGGCTCTGCCATGAGCTTATGTGGTACCCTAAACACCCCCTTGCTTCACTTTGTCCCTCTCCAGACAAGGGCTTTTCTGAGTCTTGGTTAGCCTGCTCTCTCCATCTCTCTACTCCTGTCCACCCTGGCCTTTTCTGCTGGCCACCTGAACACCCGGAAAAGTGCAGATCCATAGGGCATGGTGCTCAGTGGGATCTTATTATCCTCTCACCAGTCTCAGGCCACAGGCTTGGGTTTTCAAAAAAGGAGACTTTATTTTTCTTCACAGGGCATGCTTTCTCTTTTGAGCTGTCATTCAGCTGCAAGGCAAGAAGGTAGTCTCAGTGAATTCCAAGTGATCTCATTACTTTGGGGTTTCTCTCCTTACCCTTCAGCTGCTGAACTGTCTGAATTTTGAGTGGGAGTTCTTAGGGTCTTTGCAAAATGATCTGGGGGCTGTCTGTGCTCTGGGAGACACCCATTCTAGCTGTCAATCCTTGAGACAATCAGTGCTGCCGGCCCTTGTGGCTGATGCCCTCAGCCTTTGGTTCCACCATCCCTCCCTCCCAAGGCAGACCTTTTCAGAAGTGTTGCAATCTCAGCTACATGAGAGGCCGCTAATGGACATGGGCATATTCCGCTGTTCTCTCCCACGGTAGGCAGCTCCTTGGCGCTCCCTGAAGCCCTCTCTGCTCAGGCACACCACCCATAGCTCTCCCTCTCTGCCCTCCTGCCCACACGTGAACATGGGGACCCTCTCAAGTTTGTGTCCCCTGGCCTCCCCCAGGGAAGAGGCCCAGGTCTTCCCAACTTTCAGATCTCTCCAAACTCACCTGAGATTTCTGTTATCCCTGTAACCACGGGCTCAGCTAGGGGAGAGGTAGACTTCTGGGCCCTTCTCAAGGACCCCTTCAGTATCTAATCTTTGATCTTCTCTCACAGTCCAGGGAGTTTTTAATGTCCTTTGGAGTAGGAAAAAAAAATGACTGACAGATAAGACATCAGTCCCAATCCTTTTGTTTTAAGCATTTCCCCCTTGCTATCCTCCTCCCCCAAATATTTATTTATTTGCTGCATCAGATCTTAGTGGGAGCATTGCGGCATGGCAGGATCTTTAGTTGTAGCATGTGGGATCTAGTTCTCTGCCTAGGGATTGAACACAGGCCCTCTGCATTGGGAGCATGCAGTCTTAGCCACTGGACCACTAGGGAAGTCCCCACCTTGTTCTCACCTTGTTCTTTTTAATTGCTCTCTGCTTCTACTGAAATCACCTCTGCCTCTTATGCAATGTGAGTGAGGCAAAAACAAATGTTATTAGGAAATATGGAAGCAAACATCCTAGCAAATGGTCAGAATGCTATCTGGCCTCATTGAGACAGCGCACTTGGTAAATCCAGGGTGGACCTGGCTTTGTCCCCTCTGCCTTTCTTGGAGTCAAGCTCAGATGCTAGAAATTCAGTTTTTGTTCAAGTAGAACACATCCTTGTACATGTGTTTCCTACTCCTCTTCTGCCCTAAGGCCAGGCCTGAGACAGCCAGGGGGTGCCCATGGTGCTGGCAGCTGTCCAGATCACTTGACCTAAGAGTGCAATAGGGCACTACCCCAGTCCACTGTCCCTTCTCCAGTGTCCTGTTCTGCCTCCTCTGCCTGCCTCCAGCCTGCAGCAAAGAGCAGAGGCCCACCTTCAGGTCCCATTTGCGGCAGGGCAGAATCTCCCTCCATAGCCAGACCTGGGTCCTGGCTTCAGCTTTGGTCAGCATCTCAGATTCAAATCTGAGACACACAATTTATTTTACTATTGTGTGTATGTGTGAGTGTGTTAAACCCTTTGTTTCCTTTTGTTTTTATTATTATACAGGCAATGCTCATTAAAGAAGAAAATAAAAATCATGTACAATCCCAATATCAAGGGAAAACCCTTCTTAACATCTTAGAGTCTACCCTTATCTCTGCATATTTATTTTTTTCATTTTCATGGAATAGGAATCAGACAATATGCAACTATTTTTTATCAAAAATAATTCTGAAATCTTCCTGTTTGACCAAATATAGTTCTGTGATATCATTTCAGACAGCTAAGTAGTTTCCAGTGGGCCTTGAAATGCAACCAACCATCTCTATTAATGGGCATTTAAGTGTTTCTAATTTTTTTACATTATTAAAGTAAACAATATGAAATTTCTGACATTTGCCTGTTCTTGACCTAAGAGATGGCAGTTTCATAGGGTTTAACCAAACATAAATAACATCATGATGAGCATCATTAAGACTGATCTTCACATAATTTTTTTGGTGACTTGCTTGTGTTTCTAGACATTCCTAGAAAAATCCATTTGCTGAGTCAAAAGAGATGCATGCTTTTAAGGGATTCCCTGGTGCCTCAGATGGTAAAGAATCTGCCTGCAATGCAGGAGACTCAAATTCAGTCCCTAGGTCAAGAAGATCCCCTGGAGAAGGAAATGGCAACCCACTCCAGTATTCTTGCCTGGGAAATCCCACGAACAGAGGAGGCTGGGGGGCTACAGTCTACGGTGTCACAGAGTAGAACACAACTGAGTGATTAATGCACTTTAATATACTGACCTCGGCCTGTGTTCAAAGCAGAGCAAGAACCCAAGGGACAGGGCTGAGGAAGAATTTCAGGAGCTGGCTGTTGGGTGTCCTGGAGAGAAGCCTTGGTTTGGCCTCAGATGAGGGGGTAGAAGTCCCAGCTGCATCCCTCACTAGGATGTGACCCTGGACCAGTAACAGCAGAGGTCAGATATAATCTGGAAAGCCAGCAGCAGGGCTGTCTTAATGGGACAACTGGTGCTTTGTTGCGAAGATAATGGTGGTTTGGGCATTCTGAACCCTGTCTATCCTCTGTCCTTGAAATTCCTTTGCCTGAGCTTAGGATCCTCTAAACTGTGAGATCGGAGACCCCCTTCTCCTGGAAAGGTGCCTCAGAGATGAGGGCTTTTTACATGACTCTCAATTGCCTCCGTGGTTTTAACTGTTTAAGGATGGGACTTGGCCTGGAGGATGGACCCAGGCCTGGCTGTGGAGGGAGGTTCTGATGGATTTCATGGTGGCAGGCCTCCTGAACCATTGAAGCATGCAGGCTGAATTTTTAAAATAATTGTCCTTTTTAATGATGTAAAATATGTCATCTAGATTAAAAAATAAACACACTTTATTACTTTCCCAGTCCCTTCTTTCCTCTCAGGGCCAGATGGGGATTGCGTGAATATTTCTGGCGTATTTCACATATCTAATAACGCCCTTGGAGGTTCTTCCAGATCTGATGAAAATGTGGAATTGAACTCTGTCCATACACACTATTCACAGAAAAGAAAGCTAGTGGTAGGTAGGTGTGTGTGTGTGTGTGTGTGTGTGTGTGTGTGTGTGTGTGTGTGTG
>ML661898.1:1477151-1544674 GCA_007570785.1 Antilocapra americana | reverse complement strand
GTGTGTGTGTGTGTGTGTGTGTGTGTGTGTGTGTGTGTGTGTGTGTGTGTGTGTGTGTGTGTGCTGGAGGTGGGACCCATCCTATTTTGGAAGCAGCTGGGTCTACAAGTCCAAAGGCTTGGATTTTTTATCTTGAGTAACAAAGGAAATTGTTTCTGAGCCCCCCGGTGCCTTCTGGCGAGCCGGGGGGGGGGGGGGGGGGGGGGGGGGGGGAAAAAAGAAGAAAGGAAAAAAGAAATGAACGCAGCTAAACAAAACTAGAGCGGCTTCTGGAAAGAGCCTGGCCTTCCCCGACAGCTTTCTGCTAGCCCTCTTGAGCTGCGGCGAATCCAAGAAAATAATTAAAGCTTTAATTTATTTATATATCTTCTCTATAGATATTACGGATCCGACAATTGCCGCCTCCTAATTTATGCACGCGGACCCCTCTAGGAGCCCGGGCGGCTCGCAGAGGCCGAGCGCCGTCCGGGCCGCCGCCCGCGGGGAGGAGCGGAGGCCCCCGCGGCCCCGGGCGGGCTGTCAGCCCCTCGGCGGCGGAACAATGGCTCGTGTGGCCGCGGGCCGCGCGGTCCCGGCGGCCGTCTCGGAGCGGGCGCACCTGGGTGATGGGCACCTCCCGAGACTCCCCGGGACGGCGGGCCTGACAGGCGCGAGGCGGCCCCTTAATAGACTGCGCGAGCGTTCTCCCGGAGAAGTCTGCGGCGGTCCCCGAGGAGAGATCATCAGGCAGAGTGGTCCCCGGAGCAGGATTTATTAGCAGACAGGATGGGGAAGTTGATTAGCCTCCGCGGCTGAACGGACATCCTGTCAGACCGGCCTCTTAATCCAATCACTTACCTGTCGAAGGGGAGCCTCCCGCCCGCCGCCCCGCACCGGCCTCCCCCGCTGCCCGCGGGGTCCCTGCTACCTGCCCGCTACAGAGCTGGGTGCTGCGGCCGGCCCAGGGGCAGGGGGGCAGGGACCCCCCCCTACCGCGCGCTGCCCATGCCCGGGCCTGGGGTCAGGCGACAGGCGTGCCAGTCTCTTTCTCCTTGGCCCTCGCGGTCCGCTCTCCAAGTCTGTCTTGCTGTGGCGTTCACCTCTAGGTTGCTTTTCTGGATTCACAGTCCTGATGATGACCCTCTCCTGCGTGGAAAACTTGCCTTATGTGTCTCCCTATTCCGTACTCAGGAAAATACCGCTCCACATTTGACCCTGAACCACCTTCCTAGCATCATCCTGCTCTGGTCCCTCTCCCTGGAGTCTCTGCTCTTTGCAAACCCAGCTACTCCTCTCATTTCCTGAAATGCATTCCTGCCTGCTGTCCCTGCCCTTGCTCCAGTTTGGGGTCTGGCTAGAATGCTCTTTATTTTTCAAATCCAATTTGTCCTTGGAGTTCTGGCTCACAAACCTCATCTTCCCTCATTACATCCCTTCTCCTTCCACAGCCAGGTCATCTCTCCCTCCTGTGAAACTTTATCTGTG
This sequence comes from Antilocapra americana, assembly GCA_007570785.1. Lineage (NCBI taxonomy): Eukaryota > Metazoa > Chordata > Mammalia > Artiodactyla > Antilocapridae > Antilocapra > Antilocapra americana. The sequence continues at coordinate 1,543,210 of ML661898.1, read as the reverse complement.
CCTGGGATCATGCCTCCAACACTTCCTAGCTCAGACCTTGGGCAAGAGACCTCACCTGGGCTTTGCCCTTCTGTGAAATAAGATGATAACTCTAAGTTCCTCATTGGGTGGCGTGAGGACCAAATGAGACTATGCATTCAAGAGCTGGCAGTGATGCCTGGCACACAGCAGAGCTTAGTACAATCTTTTACAGATAAGATGGTTAAATACTTGTTGAGTAAATGAAGGAACTGCTGCCACGGTGTGGACGTAGTATGATGTGCCATCTCTCTGAGTGACCCCATGAAGCTCCATTTCTTGATCTGACCATGGAAGGAACAAGAGGGTGAAGGACAGGGCCCCCTTCTGCTTTGTGTGGCAGGCATTGAGATGTGTGTTCTCTCCAGCACTTGTCAAGAGTTTAGGAATTCAGACCCTATTGATCCACTGCATCTTCAAAGCCATCAATCATCATTAAGAAACAGGACCTGAGTCCCTGGATGGGGCTGCTGGTACTAGGTAATTTAGAGGATTTTACACACACACACACACACACACACACACACACACACACGTGCAGAGATGGGGCTAAAAGAAATCAGCTAAGACAAGCAGTTGGGAAAAGAACTCAGGGAACTTGTAGAGACCAAAGGTTGTTGGCCAGGAAATATATCAAATTCTGCTTCCTAGTAGAATTGTAGATTTTTTTGTTTGATTGTAATTGACTTTGAGCACTTCACTTTGGTAAATGTGGATGCTGAGGTCTCACCCAGCCCCTCATCCCCTACTGATGCCCATCCTTTCTGGCTGCTCACAGCCCACCAGTCTTGCTTAGGTCAATGTCAAGGTCACTGGTTTTTGATTTGGGCCACCTTCCTTATTTCTCTTTCAAAAAACCAGAATAACGTTTTCCAAGCCACAGTCATCAGGCAACATTCCTATGCTTTGGTGTTTTTCAGGGATTTCTAACCATGCCTAGAAAATGTTGGTGTGGCAGAACATACCAGTGGAATGGGATTCAGAGCACCTGTGGCAGAGTCAGGCCCTGATACTGATTAGTCATGTGATCTCAGGGGGACTATTTAACCTTGCGGAACTTCAGTTTCCTCATTCATCAAATGGGAATAACATTTGGTCACCCATCACCGGAGGAGAAATTTAAGGATAAAATGAAGTAATTGATAGAACATATTTTTACAAGTATAGTACTATATAAGATTAAGGAAGAATTACTATCATGAGATTGTTCCTAAAATATTGATTGCCCTCAATGCTAGGTGCTGGAGGAAGTAGAGGTGGCCAAGCCTCAGGCTGGGTTCACAGGCTAACTGGGGCTGTTGGGGGGACAGATGTGGTGACACTGGCTAAGGCACCAGACCAGAGGAAGTCAGTGCTGGGAAAAGGTGTGACTAATATGCTAGGAGAAAGGAATGAAGCAGCTCCCGCCCCAGCCCTGGGGACCAGCCGGGCTTCAGGAGGCAGGGGACTGGAATGGTTGGAGAAGAGGGTGACAGAGGGGAAAGCAAGGGTAACATCCTAGGGACAGGAAGGTGGCCGTGTGGTAGAGAGGGGGGCAGATGAGGTGGGAAAGCCGGTGGGAGCCGGATATGCTGGGCCCTGTGGTCAATGAGTGCAGCCCACATGGAAGGGTTCTCAGTAGGGAAATGACAAGATCAAGGGCAGTCTGGAACTTTGGGAAGCGGGCAAGCTGTGTGTAGAGCAGGGGCTGGAGGGGAGGCAGAAGGTGGGCAGGAAGTTACTGCCACGTCCAGATGAGAGGCGGTGAGGCCTGAGGACCTGGGAGCTGCGGGACCTACTTCTGACCACTTGGCTGGACTAGAATGCTTCTAGAGGCAGAGAGCTCATTCTTCCCTTGACATTGCTTTGTGTCTTAGAATATCTCTGATTGAAAAAAATGAATTCCTTTTTCATGAAGTCTTAAAATAAGTGGGCACTAATTCTTTTAGGGGCCCCTACTGCTCCTCAAACTGTCTGCTTCTTTGGTACCTTGAGTGCCAGGCCCAGGGTTTTTATTCCCCAGGCAGAGGAAGCCCTGGAGATGTCCAAGTCAAGAGGATGGTGAATAGGCAGAGCTTTGCTTCAGAAAGATGACTCTGGCTGGGCTGGGGCCGAGGTTGGGCAAAGTGCTGTCAGTCTCTCTGCACCTATTCATACCCACTGCGCTCGTTAGCAGACTTCAGGGCAGATAACCAGGGATAACCATTTATCTTACCAGACAAACAGGTTCAAGACCCATGGTCATGGGTATGGACTGAGTGGAGGCATGCAAAAGTTGGTATCTTAGGCTCATCCTGGGTCTAGGGGTCACAGAAGGCAGTGCCAAACTCTATGGGCCCACTGGAGTCTGTCACTCGGCAGAACTAGAGATGGCAGGCAGAGGCAGCAACTGGGGGTCTTGGGGTGAAGAGGATCTCCAGCTCTCCTCTCGACCTGATGTGGGAAGGCAGCTGGAAGGCTGTAGCAGATGGCCATGGTGAGGACTGGTGTTCCGTGGGAGAGGCGGTCAGATCTCTACCCTGAGATCAAGGCTTCACCCTTCCCAGGACCCCTTCTGACCTTTGCGTTCTCCAAAAAAAAAAGTCAAGGTGATGACAAGACACATCTATCGCATCTCAGCCATCATTGCAGTTGAAAGATGGGCTCGGAGCAGGTGGACTGCTTCAATTATGATGGATGAGGATGATGACAGCTCTCGGGAGAGCTGCGGGAACCTGGCAAGTGCTCACTCAGCTATGACTCCTCTGGTAGCAATTTGACAAGATCAGAGCACTTTATGGAAGTGGAAAGTTTGGGGACCTCGGGGTTTGCTTGGCCCGGGGACTCTGTCTGCTGAAGCCTTCTGCTAGCAACAGGGGGTGGGCATCTCTCCTAGGAGCACCAATGTGGGGAGCGAGGAGGGGCTCATCCTCTGAGGCCTCCTGGCCTGGGCTCCACCTGGGCCTTGCCTGCTTCAGTCTCCCCCAGCTGCTGACCAGGGGACACCAAGGTGGCTACAGCACCAGGGGACACCCCACAAGCCAGCTGGGCATCTCCCTCGAGCTAGGCTAGAGATTCAGACCTTCCTCAGGGCACTCTCCATGGAGACTCTGGGTGAAGGGAGGTCTGGGACCAGACAGGCCCACCTGTCATGGCTATGAAGCTTCACTTAAACTTCGTCTGTTGGATCATCTTATTTGGGCCTTGGTGGCTGGGGGTTAAGTGAGGTAATCTACAAGGAGCATCAGCTTGTCCCAGGTGTTCAATTGATGTTGCTTTTCTCCCTTACTGATTCTGTTGTCCTTTGGTGAATTTCTTTATTCATTCTGCAAATGTGATGGAGCTCTTCCTATGTGCCAGGTGCTGGGCTTGGCCCCAGCAATTAGGTGTGGTCCTCAAGATGAGGAGCTCACAGGTTTATCCAAGATTAGATCAGGCAGTCCTCTAGCCTCACTGCACCTGGTGGTTGCTGGGTGGAGGCTTTCACCTTGCAGAATGATGGTGGGCACAGCCGTGGCCTTAGTGCCCCAGTCTCTGTGCCTCCCAGGCATCTGTGGGCTTCTGTGTATCAGGTCTGCTCTGAAGCCAGGATTCAGGGGTTCTTCACTTCAGAGGGTCTCCTTTCTAGATCTGGGAGTGAACCTCCAGCATGGGCAGCTCAGCTCAGACTAGTGAAGCTAATCAGAGTCGTCCTTGGGATTTTATACTCTTGTTGAAAGAAGACCTCTTTCCTTTCTATTGCAAAGACATCAAATGTAATCTAGAAGTTCCCTGCAGATGTGGTTTTGGCCTTGGGGGAACAGCTGACTCATCAGAAAACACCTGCTTGGAGAGAAGTAGAGAAGTGCAGAGAGAGAGCCCTGATTGCACTTGAATCCTTGCCTCCAATAATCTCTTAGTCCGGCGTCTTTATTTTGGTCTCACTTTTTGAGTGAATGCCCATATTTCCCTTTTGGGTTCACTTTTTGAGTGAATGCCCATACTTCCCTTTTGGGTTAAGCCGTTTGGAACTGGGTTTCTGCTACTTGCAACCGAAAGATTCTAACTCTTAATATATGTAGTACAGCACCTAGCTTATAGCAAGGGCTCAGTAAGTGGTAGCTCTCAGAATTCACTTAGGCTCTGTGCAGCTTGACCTTGGTGCAGAATTCTCATCTACATTTACATCTGGCCATCTTGTCATGAGGACTTGTGTACTCTCTCTGCCACCCAGCCCAGAATCTAGGGTTCCCTCCTTGAAGCACAAAGCTGGTGGGTAGCCTGAAGCCTGAGCCTGCCTGGAAATGAAGGCAGCAGCACCAGCCCATGTAAAACAGCACCATGAACAGTGGCAGCCCAGATTGCAACCGCCTGCCACAGGACGCAAACACAATCAAGCTGCCGACATCCTTCCCCATGTCGGGGCCTGATAATGAACAAGTAATTTATGTCCAGGAGTCAGTGGAGCCTGTCGCAGGCCAGGGCTGAAATGTTTCTACGAGAGATTCCTATGAAGGTCATTGCCCTGCTCTTGTCACTGTTCAGGGTTGTCTGTAAATGGCGTCCCCTTGGAGGCGTCCCTTGTTCTCCTGGCTTCTTTGGGGGGATAAAGATGCACTTTTGAGAAGCTAGGTGGGGAAGAGCCCCAGGCTGCTTCTGAGCCACTCTCTCTCAGTGGCCCTGGAATCTGCAAAGTCTGACCTCAGGTCACTCACAGATGAGAAAGGGAGATCCAAGGGAGACTGGTGCCTGAATGGCTGTGAGGGATCTGTGAATAGGGAGGACAGGAACTAAGCATCCATCTTTAGGAACAAAAAATGGCTCCCAAGACTTGCTGTGTGAATTGATTTGAATACCCAGAGTCAGATATGACTGGAATAGTGTTCTGGGGATAAAGTAACAGAATATCTCTTTTAAAAGCATGGAAAGAGGAGAGATAAAGGAGAAGGTTCTGGGCTAGTGACTAGATGAATCAGTCAACCCCTTCCTCTGGGCCTTAGTTTCCCTACCTCTTAGTGGATTATCGAACCCTCCCCATTCTGGGATATAAAACATGCTTTAACAGTTCCATTTCTTGGATGAGGAAACTGAGGCTCAGAGGTCATGCAACTTCTGTGTTCTAGTGTTGGGTCTTTGGATAACCCAATGCTCTGTCCATTACCTAGCCTTGCCTGCTGTTTACAGAAACTGTGGGACAAGCAGTCACATGTGGTCCTCCCCCAGCAGAGACCCTGAGCCTCCTCTTTGTCCCATCACCATTTCAGAGCAAGGGTTCCTCAGGAAGTTGTCAGGCTTCTTCTTTGGGGGCAAAAAGGAGTGGGGAAAGCACCCCTTGTGAAAGGATCTGTTGCCTCGAGAAGATTTGTCTGCTTGTGTGTGTTCTGCCCCTAACCTTTGGCCAGGTTCTGTGGAGGGCCTGCAAATGGGATCACCCTGGCCCCAATTTCTACACCATGGGGTTCCTCATCAGTGGCTTCCTTTCAGCTCCATTTCCACTTTTCATGCTCAGTTGGGGTCCCTGACCTGAACTGTGGTCAGTACACCCTGGGCTGAGTGCTGCAGTTTTCTTTTCTTCCCAGGTGAAGACTACATCTCAGTTTACTTGAAAGTCCTATGAGGGGATGAAAAATAAAGGATGGGGTGGGGAATTTGCATCCAAACAGGACCCCTCAGCTGTGGGCTGAGCCTGCTCTGGGCTGAAGCCCCATGACCACATCACAGGAGTTGGGCAATGTTCATTGGGTGGGAGGATGCTGACAGCCTGTCTGGCCTCTGTGCCCTGGGCCCCAGCTTGTCCCCTCAGATTCCCTTGGCAGAGCTCTGGGAAGAAGATAGGACCTGGATTATCATACCCATTTTACAGATGAGAAGATGTGGCTCAGAAAGGGAGAATGGAGGGGACCAGAAGCTGACCTGTGGGGCCCTTTCTCCTACATCTCTGTCCACCCCACCCCCAACAGCAGGTGCAGAAAGGGCTGCCCGGACTCACAGGCCTCTGGGGCTCCTGGCCAGACACTCCCTGAGCAGGGCAGGGGGAAGCAGTGTCCTTCTAATGAGCACCCTCCTTTTCTGAAAGAATATCCTCATCAGAAACTGTGTAGGCTTTTATGTTTATGGGGAGATTTGTAAAAGGGATATATATCTATTTTGAAGTGTTGGAAAAATAAAGCAGAAAGGGGGGTGATTTCACCTGTCTTTCCCATCTGTCTGATGGTCCTGTCCCTGCCTGTTTCTCCCGACCATGTCCTTCTCTAGCTCACTAACAACCTGCACCCTCCAGATAGACCAGGCCCAACTCTCAGCCTGATTGTGTTCTAGCTGTGCTACCTGGGGCAAGTTAGCTCATTTCTCTGAGCCTCTCTACCTTCATCTGTAAAAGGAGAGATAACAATTAGGGAGACTGTTGAGGTCATCTGGACTGGGACACAGGTATAATAAACCAGGACTGTCCTGGAATACCAGGATGTATAGGCACTTAGTGGTAAGAGGGGCAGCTATTCATGGGTTGTTGGAAATGATAAAATGCACAGAGTACCAAGCACAGAGCTGAGTCCAAGTTCTCAGTATAGGAGCTTTATCCTTATTATTGTGCATTCTCTTCATCTTAGGACCCACTGTGGCCTTCTTTTGAGACAGAGGGAGAATAAAAATGATCAGAGCTGAGATTCCTCACCTTTCACACATGCATATTCTACTTAGTGTTGGTATTTGACTTCTCTCCTGAGGTTGGGCTTTGAGAATGATCCTGATGAAGCCCTCTGACCACGATGGAATGAGGTGACACGTGATCACATAAGGTCACCAACCAAGATCTTGGAAAGCCAACATCTCTGAATCAGGGATGAAGGTCACATTTGTAGTTTTACTCCTCCAGCTTCCCCTGCTGTTACCTCCCATTGCTTACTATAAACTGTGGGTTATCAGGGTGGCGGGTGGGTGGTAGGAGAGATGGTATTGCTCAGAGAGAGGTTAAGCCTAGACAACGTTTCTGGAAATCTCATTCCTGGGAGTTGACCTTGGGGGTGACCACACCTGCTCCTATGGGCTGGGATCTCTCCTGACAGCACACCCTGGAGAATTCCAGGGAAGCTACTGAGGGGGACTCAGTAATTCAGAAAAAATCACAGAAGAACATCAAGACCATCGGGTACCCCACCACCCCGGGTATTGTTAATAGCATTTAGCATTTCAGGCCTGGTCTTCTAGCCTGATGGGAGTGTGCATGTGTTCTGTGGGAAGAAATTTACACATTTCAAGGTAGATGTACCCAGAAGTACTTTTATTTTCCCTCTAAGTGGAATTTTTTTTTCTTATGCCCCTGTTCTGCCTAATGCAGAAAAATCAGTCTAGTGATTTCTTACTGAAGTTATTATTCAGGGGCTTCTCAGTGACTTGAGGTTTCAGAGTTCTATCACACTCTGGATTGCTCCACCATCAGGGTTTCCTCTCTGTCCCACTTTCTGAATCGACTCTAAGTGATGGGGAAGGTGCTGATACATTGCCTTGATCTCCATGGTCCGGATGCCCCGTGTCCTTCTGGCACAGTTGTATGGGTCCCTTTGGGTTGCAACCTAATACACCCACCCCCAGGGGCCATTCTGACCCAACGCCTTCCAGACAAGCTGAGTGCCTGAGAGAATTTCCTGGATGCCCTGCCACACTGTCAGGGGCTGCGGGGGTTGGTGTTGGTGCAGTACTGGCCTCTCATGTCTGGGCAACTGCATATCTGATATCTGTCCTCCAGCAGGTGCCTCCTCCACAGCACTAGTGTAGGCTCGGGGGCTCTCTGCTCTGGGGTCTCCACACTTATTTGGGGCTTTTGACATTTCCTCCCCTCCTGTAAGATTTAGCCCAAAGCAAGTAGGTGGTGGGTCCAGGACCCTCCTATACCAGCAACTGACCTACAGTTTCACCTGCGAACTCCCCCTCCCCCTTTAAGCCTGAGTGCCTTTCGGGTAGTGTGAGTGAGCAGACCGTAGCTGGTGGATCGTGCCCACCGCCTAACCTATCCATCCTATTCCTACACCACAGCTCCTGAACTTAAAACCTAAGGACTTGGGTCTTTTTTGCTTTGGCTATGCCATGCACGGCATGAGGGATCTTAATTCCCTGACCAGGGACTGGATCTGGGCACCCAGCCCTGGAAGCACAGGGTCTTCACCACTAGACTGCCAGGGAAGTCCCTGGGACTTTTGGTGCTATTCTGGCAACCACCCTCTTGGGTCATGGGAATGGGGTAAGTCATGATATGCTCTCATGGAGGGTGAAGGCGTGGGGTAAAAGGAGTGGAGGAGAGACAATGAGAACAAACCAATTAATATTTCAAATTCATGTCTTATCACAGGGATATAAAAATTAGGGCACTGTATCTGTTTTATTAACTTCTTTTGACATCATGAATATTTACCAACTGTCAGTATGTATTCCTTCATAATATCATTTTTAATGACTGTACCACATTTCATTGTATATGAGTTTCCTAATGGAGCCATTTCTCTATTACTGAATGTTCAGGTTGTTCTTAATTTTTTTTTTTCTCTCAGAAAAAAAAAGGTGGGATGAGTTTCCTTGGCCATAAACCTGTGCAGGTCTCTATTTCTTCAGAGCACGTAAGAAGTTTGATTTTAACATGAACATTTTTGAGGAAATTCCCACCTCATCCCTACACAAGCTTGTGTGGACGTTTCCACAGATACACACACACACACACACACACACACACACACACACATTAGAGCCATACACCATCCCAAGACTGTGTCCCACACAGAGCTTGGCACAGAGCAGCTTCTCTAGTGGGAGTGTTTATGGTCATAAGACAGTGGTAGTGGCAGTGGAATCTGGCTAAGGAGAGAGATGCCCCAAGCCCCCAGTTCTTGCCTGACTGTCAAGATTCTCTAGCTGGGCATGACCATGGTGTACCAGGAGGCTGGGTGAGTAGAGTTGCCAAGTAAAATACAGGATGCCGTGTTAAACTTGCCAGATAAAAATGAACATTCTTTTTTTGTATATGTCCCAAATAACCATATATGCGTGTGTCCTGTTGTGTCTGACTTTTTGACACCCCATGAACTGTTGTAGCCCAGCCCACTCAGTTCCTCTGTCCACGGATTTCCCAGGCAAGAATACTCTGGGATAGGTTACCATTTCCTACTCCAGGGGATCTTCCCAACCCAGGGATCGAACCCAAGTCTGCTTTGTCAAGAGGACTCTTTACCGTTAGTGCCATCTGGGAACTTAAGAAATTTTTTGTTGTTTATCTGTAATTCAGGCTTAACTGGCCTTCCTGTGCTTTTACCTGCTAAATCTAGCAACCCTATATGTAAAGAAAGCAGTAATGCTGCAGTGTCAGAGGCGTCATTACCATTTTTTGGGCCATTGCTTCATGAGCAATGACAGATCGAAGTGTGCAAATCCCCACTGCACCTAAATGCAGATAAGCATGACAGACGGTAATGGCTCCAGAGGAGCCAACGGGAGCATTTCCAGAAGGAGGTGAGTGATGGGCATGCTGGAAATGAGCATCTGGGCGCTGGAGCTTAGGCCTTAGCTGCCGTCTCTGGAGTGTCAGTTTCCCCAGGGGGGTCTCCTTTGCAGGAGTGAGGCTCAGATCGCAAGGAATAAGCCTGGAGGTAGCGACTACATTCCCAGTCTCTCCCACTTAAGTCCATTCTGCCAACGAGGGGCAGAGTTTTAGCAATATTATGAGAGGCTGGAGCGGGGGTCGGCCTGGAGCCCAACTTCTATTTGGAACCCTATTTCTCTAGTGATGGGGACTCTGTGGTCCTACACTAGAAGGAAAGATGGAGGGATCAGAAACATTCCAGCCCTGGCTGCAGTGGTCTCTGGGCCATGGGGAGTGGAGAAGAGAAGAATGGGGGAGGACATGCGTGTTAAAGGAAGTTAGGGAGTGATAATGGGGTGAGCACCCCTCCCTCACATCTTCTCTCCAACTACCAGATCAGCAGAGGAGGAAGTATCATTTACTATGTGTCAACTAGGAGCCAGACTCTTTGGATAGACTGTCTTGGGTTATTTTCCAACACTTGTCTGATGTTATTCCATTTTATAGAGGTGGAAACTGAGGCTCAGAGAGATGAAATAACCTGCCTAAGCAAAGTCAGTACCTGACCTACATCTTTGTAACTCTAAAATCTTGATTCTTTTTTCTGGGCCACATTGGAAATAACTCCCTGGGAGCTCCCATCAGAGGTCCCAGGACCTGACTTCAAGATTCCATGTTCGTGACTCTGAACTGCCCAAGGCTCCTGATCCAGACTGTCCCAGTGTGGACTGGTTTCTCACTTATCTGCCAAAGCACTTGCTCTGTGGGTGCCAGTGCTGGTAGCTAATGTCATGTTCCTATGAGGGGCCCAGGATTGCTGCTACTTTTCCCCAAAACTCGCCAGCACTCCTTTTACACCAGATTTACTGGCTCTGAACTCTCTGAGTTGGTTTGCATTTGTTCATGAGCCCCCTGGAAATACTGGTGACCCCAAGTGGAGGGCTTCTGGAGTGCGTGGTGGGGCAAGAACTAAGTCTGGTCTCTCTTCCTCTCTGGCTCTAAATATGTCCATGGAAGGGAGCAAGGAGAAAGCCTCACAGGCTCTACCAAGCTACAGCAGTCCAGGCAGGAAGAGTTGGTGACAAGACAACCACTTGCATCAATGCTGATTATTCTGGACTGAACTCATCCACCTGGGCTGTTTAATATCTGATTCCTCAAGGGAGTGATGGTGTAATGCTAGCTGCTATAACAAACAAACCTACAAATATATAGTGGCTCAAACACAACACACATTTATGTCTCACATCTGTAAAATACCATACAGGTGTTCTGATAGGTGTAGGCTTGCCAGATAAAATGTAAGATACCTAATTAAATTTGAGTGTCAGATAAACAACAAAAATTGTTTTAGTCTAGGTCCCAAATGATAGCTATCTATCCAGTGATCTTAAGGGCCCAGAGCTGAGACACCAGAAAGGTGACTGGGATTACCACTCTCCTCAGTTTGTTCCCAATGTGTTATACTAAAAATTACTCATTGCTGCTGCTGCTGTTCACTCGAGCACAATTGTGTCCGACTCTTTGCGACATTATGGACTGTAGTCTGCTAGGTTCCTCACTCCATGGGATTTTTCCAGGCAAGAATACTGGAGTGGGTTGTCATTTCCTCCTCCAGGGGATCTTCCTGATCCAGGGATCGAACACGTATCTCCTGCATCTCCAGCATTGGTAGGAGGATTCTTTACCACTACGCCACCGGGGAAGCCCCCCAAATTATTCATTGCTTATTTGAAATTCATATATAACTGGGTGTCCATGTTTTTGTTAATTCTGGCAAGTCTGAACAGGTGGGTGGTCCTCCCTCCAAGCTGGTTCAGGGACCCAGCCTCCATCACTTTCTGGACCTGCCACCTTCAACCTATTGTTTCCAAGGTTCTGTTATCTATTAGCATGAAGAAGGGAAAGAGCACGGAGAGTTGTGTGGGGAGGTTCTTATGGGTCAAAGCTGTAACAAACACAGCTCTACTTTCATTCTATTGGCTAGAACCATGGACATGACCACGCCCAATTAAAAGGATGTCTGGGAAATGTAGTCTAGCTTCATGCTCAGGAGAAAGGTGGAAGAAGGTTTTCTGAGCTGCTGGCCAGTCTCTATTATTAAAACAAACAAACAAAGGCTTTTAAAATAACATGCCTTTTCTAGGGTCATTGTTTTAAGACTTCAGCTTTACTTCAGTAAACATACACTCCAGGAGGAAAGAGACCTATGCCTGAGTTTGCCAATGATAGTCCTTTCCACTGCTTCCCTTGCAGAAAACAAACAAAACATTTATTTCATCTGTGTTGAGAAGAGTTTTTTCCTAGATAACATCTTGGTAATGGATTATGAAGTTATATCTTCTTAAACAAGTAGCAGGAGGGAGAGTCATATTTGAAGCTTGGCATCCAAGACCTGGGACAGATCCTGGTAGAGCCTGGTACCACCTACCAGCTGTGGGAACCTTGGGAAAGTTACTTAACCTCTTTGAGCTGCAGTTTCCTCATCTGTGAAATGGAACTACTGGCATTTACCTGATAGTTTTCTGTGAGACTATTGCCTGGTCGGACACAGGAGTGATCTCCTTAGGGTCCCTGCTCGGGTCCCTGTAGCAAGGACCTGGCTTGATCTTGAGATGAGCCCATCTGGGTGACAGATTGGAGGGTCCTCCATGAATCTGCCTGTGTACTTCAGAAAATGGGCTGACAGACTCGGCATAACGACAGGCCTGAAATCGTCAGCAAGGAGGAAAGTCTATCTGAGAAATTTTCTCCTGGTCCAAACCCATCATGGACTCCTGTCTGGGGCCTGTGAGAAGGAGATAAACATGGAAAAGCCTGTTTTTAAAACACACACACACACACACACACACAAAACTACAAACATTGGAAGACAAGCCTCCTTGCAACACTAAACTGGGGGCAAGGCAGTCCCCAGAGGGACACAGACAGGCTGTTCTGGCACATCCACAGTGGAGATGGTGTCTCCCAATAAAAGGTGGCTTAGAGGTGGCACCGAGGCAGTGGTGGGTGTCCTCCCATGAGCTGAAGGATGAGATGAAGTGGTAGCTGATGGGACTTGCTGGTAAAAACACATGAGTTTTCCAGAACTTATCAAGGCAGTGCTGGAAGCTGCTAGATATTTGGAGTTCTCAGGTGGGTGGGCACAATGATTACATCAGTAATGATGTGATTCTGTTTTAAACCCAGCGTTGGTGTGATTGAAATAACCCAGGGCACACCATTTTCTTCAAAACACCCTAAACACACACACACACACACACACACACACACACACACACACACACACATATATATGCCCTATATAAAGAAGGGCATTGCCATTTGTGACAATATGGATGGATCTTGAAGGTACTAAGTCAAATAAGTCAGGAGAGAAAGAAAAATATCATAAATGGAATGTGAACGCAAAGCAAAACAGAAAATGAAGTTGTGGATACAGAGAATAGACTGGTGGTTGGCAGAGGAAGGGGTGGATGCAATGATGAAGGAATTTAAAATGTACAGACTTCCAGTTATGAAATAAGTCCTAAGGGTGTAATGTATAGTATGGTGACTAGCATTGATAACACTCTATTGTATATTTAAAAATTACTAAGACAGCGTGCTGTGCTTAGTCGCTCAGTCGTGTCTGATTCTTTGCGACCCCATGAACTGTAGCTTGCCAGGCTCCTCTGTCCATGGGGTTTCTCCAGGCAAGAATCAGTTCAGTTCAGTCACTCAGTCGTGTCTGACTCTTTGCGACCCCATGGACTGCAGCACGCCAGGCCTCCTTGTCCATCACCAACTCCAGGAATTTACTCAAACTCACATCCACTGAGTTGGTGATTCCATCCAACCATCTCATCCTCTGTCATCCCTTTCTCCTCCTGCCTTCAATCTTTCCCAGCATCAGGGGCTTTTCAAATGAGTGAGTTCTTTGCATAAGGTGGCCAAAGTATTGGAATTTCAGCTTCAACATCAGTCCTTCCAGTGAATATTCATGATTGATTTCCTTTAGGATTGACTGACAGGATCTCCTTGCTGTGCAAGGGACTTTCAAGAGTCTTCTCCAACAACACAGTTCAAAAGCATCAGTTCTTTGGCGCTCAACTATCTGCATAGTCCAACTCTCACATCCATACATGACTACTGGAAAAATCATAGCCTTGACTAGACGGACCTTTGTTGGTAAAGTAATGTCTCTGCTTTTTAATATGCTGTCTAGGTTGGTCATAGCTTTTCTTCCAAGGAGCAAGCGTCTTTTAATTTCATGGCTGCAATCACCATCTGCAGTGATTTTGGAGCCCCCCCAAAATAAAGTCTGCCACTGTTTCCACTGTTTCCTCATTATTTGCCATGAAGTAATGGGACTGGATGCCATGATCTTAGTTTTCTGAATGTTGAGTTTTAACCCAACTTTTTCACTCTCCTCTTTCACTTTCATCAAGAGGTTCTTTAGTTCTTCTTTGCTTTCTGCCATAAGGGTGGTGTCATCCGCATATCTGAGGTTATTGATATTTCTCCCGGAAATCTTGATTGCAGCTTGTGCTTCATCCTTCCCAGCATTTCTCACGATGTACTCTGCATATAAGTTAAATAAGCAAGGGACAATATACAGCCTTGACATACTCCTTTCCTTATTTGAAACCAGTCTGTTGTTCCATGTCCAGTTCTATCTGTTGCTTCCTGACCTGCATACAGATTTCTCAAGAGGCAGGTCAGGTGGTCTAGTATTCCCATCTCCCTCAGAATTTTCCACAGTTTGTGGTGATCCACAAAGTCAAAGGCTTTGGCATAGTCAATAAAGCAGAAGTAGATGTTTCTCTGGAACTCTCTTGCTTTTTTGATGATCCAGCAGATGTTGGCAATTTGATCTCTGGTTCCTCTGCCTTTTCTAAATCCAGCTTGAACCTCTGGAAGTTCACAGTTCATGTATTATTGAAGCCTGGCTTGGAGAATTTTGAGCATTATTTTGCTAGCGTGTGAGATGAGTGTAATTGTGCAATAGTTTCAACATTCTTTGGCATTGCCTTTTTTTGGAATTGGAATGAAAACTGACTTTTCCCAGTCTTGTGGCCACTGCTGAATTTTCCAAATTTGCTGGCATACTGAGTGAAGCACTTTCACAGCATCATCTTTTAGGATTTAAAATAACTCAACTGGAATTCCATTTTCTCCACTGGCTTTGTTCATAGTGATGCTTCCTAAGGCCCACTTGACCTCACATTCCAGGATGTCTGGCTCTAGGTGAGTGATCACACCATCATGATTATCTGGGTCGTGAAGATCTTTTTGTATCGTTCTTCTGTGTATTGTTGCCACCTTTTCTTAATATCTTCTACTTCTGTTAGGTCCCTACCATTTCTGTCCTTTATCGAGCCCATCATTGCATGAAATGTTCCCCTGCTATCTCTAATTTTCTTAAAGAGATCTCTAGTCTTCTCATTCTATTGTTTTCCTCGATTCCTTTGCACTGACCACTGAGGAAGGCTTTCTTATCTCTCCTTGCTATTCTTTGGAACTTGGCATTCAAATAGGTGTATCTTTCCTTTTCTCCTTTGCTTTTCACATCTCTTCTTTTCACAGCTATTTGTAAGGCCTCCTCTGACAGCAATTTTGCTTTTTTGCATTTCTTTTTCTTGAGGATGGTCTTGATCCCTCTCTCCTGTACAATGTCACAACCCTCCGTCCATAGTTCATCAGGCACTCTGTCTATCAGATCTAGTCCCTTAAATCTATTTGTCACTTCCACTATATAATCATAAGGGACTTGATTTAGGTCATACCTGAATTGTCTAGTGGTTTCCGCTACTTTCTTCAATTTCAGTCTGAATTTGGCAATAAGGAGTTCATGATCTGAGCCACATCAGCTCCCAGTCTTGTTTTTGCTGACTGTATAGAGCTTCTCTGTCTTTGGCTGCAAAGAATATAATCAATCTGATTTCGGTGATGGCCATCTGGTGATGTCCACATGTAGAGTCTTCTCTTGTGTTGATGTAAGAGGGTGCTTGCCATGACCAGTGCATTCTCTTGGCACAACTCTATTAGCCTTTTCCCTGCTTCATTCTGTACTCCAAGGCCAAATTTGCCTGTTACTCCAGGTGTTTTTTGACTTCCTACTTTTGCATTCCAGTCCCCAACCCCCATAATGAAAAGAACATCTTTTTTGGGTGTTGGTTCTATAAGATCTTGTAGGTCTTCATAGAACCTTTCAACTTCAGCTTCTTCAGCATTACTGGTTAGGACACAGACTTGCATTACCGTGATATTGAATGGTTTGCCTTGGAAACAAACAGAGATCATTCTATCGTTTTTGAGATTGCATCCAAGTACTGCATTTGAACTCTTTTGATCAGGCAAGAATACTGGAGTAGATTGCCACACCCTCCTCCAGAGGCTCTTCCCAACTCAGGGATCAAACCCAGATCTCCCACATTGCAGGCAGATTCTTTACCATCTGAAATTTTTTAAATTAATCAATTCATTTTTGGCTGTCCTGGGTCTTTGGTGCTGTGCTGGAGGGCTTTCTCGAGTTGCTGTTCAACTTTTTCACCACAGGCTTTTCATTGTGGTGGCTTCTAAAGGGCAGGCGGGCTTCGGTAGCTGTGGCTCACAGGCTCTCCAGCCCAGACTCAGTAGTCATGGCACATGGGCTTATTTGTCCCAAGGCCTGTGAAATCTTCCCAGGCCAGGGATCAAACCCATGTCCCCTGCATTAGCAGGTGGATTCTTAAGCAGTGGACCCCTAGGAAAGTCTGAAAGTAGATCCTAAAAGTTCTCATCACAGGAAAAAAAAAATTGTAACTATGTGAGGTGATGAATGTTAACTAGACTTATTGTGATGATCACTATTTCACAGTATATATAAATATCAAATCATTGCTATACACTTGAAACTAACAGAATGCTATATGTCAGTTATATCTTAATTAAAATTTTATATGTATTTTAAAGAAATGTGTATTTTTAAAAAATATATATTTTTTAAAGAAAAAGAAAGAATAGCTTCAGCTACTTTTGATTGCATTTTGCATGGGTCCCCTTGACTCCCTCTCACCAATTGATTTGCCCTCCCCTTCGAGGGGCAGTCTGTACCCTTCAGTGGGAAATGGTTTGCTGTCTTTGATTCATTCAGACCCAACCTCTCTGTTCTTTTCCTGCCTGTGTCCCACACCCCTCTGATTATGGAAAGATTGTCTTCTGGTCTCTGAATCATTAATTTTGGTTGTGTAGCTCTTGCCTGGCAGAGCTTTTTCTGCTCTGAAAAACTCTGATTATAAATAGTTCAATAATACATGTCCTCCTGAGTTTAAGACTCGGGCTTATGTAATTGGAAATCTGGATGTGAAGCAAGTTAAAGTTGATGCCATAAAGACAGTAAAATAATTAATCACTTTGCTCCGTTTAATAGATTCAAGGGCACGGGAACAGCCTTGCAGCCAGGGTGAGTCCTCAGGAGCACCACTTGCTGTCATGGTGAGCTTGGTAGGTGCTGAGGGAAGGGTCCCAGAAATCAGCATCAGGGATCAGAGGACGGGGCCACCCCAGGATGCACCTCTCAAAGCTTGCTGAAGTCCGGCTTGTAGAGGTGTCAAGCGTCTGTCACCCTCTGCTCCACCCTCCCTCTGCCAGTGGCTTCCTGTCCTGGGATTCTGGTGTAGTGTGTATGTCCTCATGCATGCACAAGCCTGGTCCAGCCCACCCAGACGACCCCCTGGATACAGTGCTCTGATTAGGATAATCTCTCTGCAGCCCACAGAGGACTTTTACATCCAAGCTCTTGTTCTATCCTCATAAGGCTCTGTGGAGCAGGCAGAGCAGTTACTTTTTTCCTCTCCACTTGTCCTAAGGGAAAACGGATGCTCGGCTGGGTTCTAGGAGAAATGGTCCATTTCACACGCATCTTTCTCAAAGTCACACAGCTAGTTGGTGGAGCCGGGTCTTGCATTCCCATCTGGGTGACTCCTCAGCCTGTGTTGTGTTGGCTCTGCCTCCCTGTCTCCCTGAGGGACCAGGAGCACAAGAGTGTGGGCTGAGGAGGGGCTGCTCCAAGGGCAGGGACCAGCAGCAATCTGGGAGAACTAACATTATTCGTGCATCTATAATGGGCCAGGCACTATTCGCTACTCAACTACTTTTTCACATGACTTCATTTATTCTTCAAATCACCCTTTGAGGTAGCTGTTATTATTGTCTCCATTTTGTAGATAAAGAAACGAGGCATAGGGACTTCTGTGGTGGTCCAGTGGCTAAGACTCCCGAGGCAGGGGCTTGGGCTTGATCCCTGGTCAGGGAGCTACATCCCACATACCCCCAACTAAGAGTTTGCATGCCACAACTAAAGATCCTGCATTCTGCAATTAAGATTGAAGATCCTGCCTGGGGCAACTAAGACCTGGCACAGCCAAATAAATAATAAAATAAAGAGATAGATATTTTTTTTAAAAAAGCAGTTCTTTAAAAAAAGAAAGAAAGAAATGAAGCATAGAGAGGGTGGGAAACTTGTGCAAGATCACACAGTTGGTAAGTAGTAGAGTGGGATTAGAACCTCTATTAGTAACTATGGTACCCTATGAGCTCCTTGGAAACTGGTGAGCAACTTGAGGCTGAGTTGTTCTTACTTAGTGTTTCAGCATCAGGCCAGGGCCTGGCACAGAGAAGGGGTTCATGAATTGTTTGTTGAAGGGCTGAAGAGCCTGGCTGGGTGGGGTACTTCGGCCTCTGGACTGTCCAGCTTCTCCCAGTCTCCATTCATTTATTCCCGCCACAGTGCATTCTAACACTGGGGGCAGTGGTGGATCAGCCAACATGCTTCTGTGGAGACAGGTGGAGTGTGGTGGGCAGATAAAGATAAAGCGGTGTGGACTGTGAGGAGATGGGTGCTTAAAGAGGCCATCTGACCCAGTTGAGGGCAGGTGGCAGGCTAGATAAAATGAGGAGCAGACAGGCTTGTCTGGTGGAGGGGACATTGTCAGTGAAAGCCTGGAGGCAGGACACATCGAGGGGAGAGTGAGAGGCACTTTCTGCTAGAGGAGAAAGCTCAGGGCAGGGCTGGCCTGGGGTGGGTGGGAGAGGGTTAGAGCCTTGGATGCCAGGCTCAGCACCCTGGATTCTCTAAGTTAGGGTCCTGACTCTGTGGGGTTTTAGGGAACTAGGTCTGGAGAGAGACTGGAGCCAGCGAGGAGACTGCAGGGGGCAGTGGGAGCTTGGGTAGTGGCTGTGCAGGGCGCCAGTAGGGTTATACCGAGCCTCACTTGACTTATAAACACACTTGTCCCTCCCAAACCTCCATTGTGCCAGGGCCAGCTTTAAGCTTATTCTGCAGGTTGTAAGTGAGCTCTGGCAAGGAGGCTGAAGGGATGCATTTGAGAACCACATCAGCGCCTGCCTTTCAGTCCCTTGTGCCCAATGAAAAGCACATCAGGCAAGATGTGCCACATCCCACATCTACTATTTACCAAGCTCTTCCCTTGGGCTTCCTGGTACTTGGTGCCTGAGGCCATCCAAGGTGACTTCTGGCATGAACCATTCAGCAAGCAAAGGGCAGTTGGAGGTTGGAGATGTCCCCAGGCAGCACAAAGAGCATGAGAGGGGGCCCAGGGGCTAAAATGAGCTTGCCACATCCAGGGCTGAGCTGCAGGCTGCAGGGGAAGGACCAGGCTAAAGGCAGAGCAGAGTGTGCAGGACTCTTTTCGACAGTTTTTAGGAGTTTAGATGGTTTCTAAAGGATGCTGGGAAGCCACTGGACATTTTTACAGGGTAGGAAGGACCAAATATTTCCAAAACAATCACTCTGACTTTGTGTGCAGATGGATTGGGGAGGAGCAGGAAGATCTTTATCAGTTGGCCTAGTTTTCTTCTTCCTGGTAACTGGTAACTGAAGGGGTTTGAGACGAAGCATCATGTAGAACCTCGAGCTGAAGAGGACCACTGCATCAGGGGAGGCACAGATCAGGCTAGTCCTCTCCAGGAATACACTCACCTGTGGCCCTGGATGGGCAGCTTTCAGGATTCAGATCAGGAGTGGAGGGAGGAGAGAAAGGACATGAAATGTGTCATAAGCCTTCTGCTCATGTGCCCCTCAACTCTAAGGAATATAAGTTCAGTTCAGTTCAGTTCAGTTGCTCAGTCTTGTCTGACTCCTTGTGACCCCATGGACTGCAGCACGCCAGGATTCCCCGTCCATCACCAATTCCCGGAGCTTACTTAAACTCGTGTCCGTCAAGTTGGTGATGTCTTCCAACCATCTCATTCCTCTGTCATCCCCTTCTTCTCCCACCTTCAATCTTTACCAGACAGAATCTGTTCAAATGAGTCAGTTCTTCATGTCAGGTGACCAAAGTATTGGAGTTTCAGCTTCAACATCAGTCCTTCCAATGAATACCCAGAACTGATTTCCTTTAGGATGAACTGGTTGGATCTCCTTGCAATCCAAGGGACTCTCAAAGGTCTTCTCCAACACCACAGTTCAAAAGCATCAATTCTTTGGCACTCAGCTTTCTTCACCATCCAACTCTCACATCCATACATGACCACTGGAAAAACAATAGCCTTGACTAGATGGACCTTTGTTGGCAATGTCTCTGCTTTTTAATATGCTGTCTAGGTTGGTCATAACTTTTCTTCCAAGGAGCAAGCACCTTTTAATTTCATGGCTGTAGTCACCATCTGCAGTGATTTTGGAGCCCCCCAAAATGTTTCCATTGGTGCCCCCCAATGTTTCCATTGTTTTCCCATTTATTTGCTATAAGAAACACTGTCAATTCATGGAAAACTTTTCAGGAAATACAAAAGGTAGATGTGACAGTATTGATGCGCATCCATTGTAAGGGGCTTGCCTGGTAGCTCAGATGGTAAAGAATCTGCCCACAATGCAGAAGACCCTGTTTCGATCCCTGGGTCAGGAGGATCCCTTGGAGAAGGAAATGGCTACCCACTCCAGTATTCTTGCTTGGGAATTCCCATGGACAAAGGAGCCTGGGGAGCTACAGTCCATGGGATCGTGGAGTCAGACACAACTAAATGACTAACACTAAACTTTTTTGTGTCCATTTTAAGATGCATCCTGCTAATAGATATGCTAAAATGTGAAAGAAGAAACAAAAACAGTACATGCATCTGAGAGTCAGGAACTTGTGTGATCACAATCTTTGTTCCATGAACCAGTTTGGAAACCACCTCCTGTGGCTAATTCAGCTGTGCAGGGCCTATTGTTTTTCCTTCTCCTGGCAGTGCTTGCCTTTTTTTTTTTTTGGTTATTTTATTTATTTTCTTTACATTATTGTGTTGGTTTTGCCATACATTGGTGTGAATCTGCCATGGGTATACATGTGTTCCCCTTCCAGAACCCCCCTCCCACCTCCCTCCTAATTCCACCCCTCCTGGTCATCCTGGTGCACCAGCCCTGAGCACCCTGTATCAAACCTGGGCTGGCGATTGATTTCACATATGATAATTTACATGTTTCAGTGCCGTTCTCCCATATCATCCCACCCTTGCCCTCTCCCATAGAGTCCAAAAGACTGTTCTATACATCTGTGTCTCTTTTGCTGTCTCGCATACAGGATTATCGTTACCATCTTTTTAAATTCCATATATATGCATTAGTATACTGTATTGTTGTTTTTCCTTCTCGCTTAATTCACTCTGTATAATAGGCTCCAGTTTCATCCACCTCAGTAGAACTGATTCAAATGTATTCTTTTTAATGGCTGAGTAATATTCCATTGTGTATATGTACCACAGCTTTCTTATCCATTCGTCAGTTGATGGACATCTAGGTTGCTTCCATGTCCTGGCTATTGTAAACAATGTGGCGATGACTGATGAACGTAGATGCAAAAATCCTTAACAAAATTCTAGCAAATAGAATCCAATAACACATTAAAAAGATCATACACCATGACCAAGTAGGCTTTATCCCAGGGATGCAAGGATTCCTCAATATCCACAAATCAATCAACATAATACACCACATTAACAAATTGAAAAATAAAAACCACATGATTATCTCAATAGATGCAGAGAAACCCTTTGACAAAATTCAACATCCATTTATGATAAAAAAAAAAACCTCCAAAAAGCAGGAATAGAACAAAAACATAATAAAAGCTATATATGACAAACCCACAGCAAACATTATCCTCAATGGTGAAAAACTGAAAGCATTTCCCCTAAAGTCAGGAACAAGACAAGGATGCCCACTCTCACCACTACTGTTCAACATAGTTTTGGAAGTCTTGGCCACAGTGCTTGCTTTTAGGGAGCCATGTTCCTAGGCCTGTGGATAGATACAGCCTGGGTTTCTTTCCTCCAGAAAGTAGCCACGGCCCCTGGTCATCAGCTGTGCATAGATGAGTTTCCCAGGCCAACTCGCCGTGACTTTGTAAATGACCAGCTCTGCAACATATTTTCTTTGGAGCTTTATAGAAATAATGGAAGTGACATAAAACTGTGCAGCCAGATTCAAATGAAAGGGCAAATGTAGTTGGCCAAAATGAACAATTATAGGAAACAAAGGGAAAATAACGATTAAAGATCTTTCATTACAGCCGGCTAATTATCATGAGTTCTGGACTTAACTGTTCAGGCATAGAATTAAAAACCTTAATTATATTGTCACCTTTGTCTCTCAGCTCCCATTGCCACAAATGAATCCATTTACTGTAAGTGCCGCTGATGAGCAGAAATTGATGGCAGTCCCAGCGAGGTGGGAGAGGGGGGCCCGGAGTGTGTGTGGGGGTGCATCAGGCAGCACGACCAGGCCCGCACAGCTGGGTGGCATCTGCATTCCAGGATATTATAAATTAGAAACACTTTTAATGAGACAAATACAGGTTTGATGGATTTTATGATTTCTTCTCCCCTTCAAACGGCCAACAAAGCTCCTCCTCTTTCTTCCTTTCTATTAGAGCTGGCCTCTTGTTAAGTGATTGTGTTAATGGTCTTTGGAGACAGGCTGCGGGTGGGAGGACAGGGGGACTTCCCCTGCGTGGGCGCTGGAAGGCTCTTCTCTTGAAAGGAAGACAATTCCCAGCTGTTGTTCCAAATGGGAGCCTTTTAAAGCCCAGAGCAATGAGTGGAAATGTGAGATTACTTTGAGAGCCAGAGAAATTGGAAAAGAAAGCTGCAGGAAGGTTGGGAAGATGAAATCCTCCAGCTACACAGCTGCTTGGTTTGAGAGGCCAGTTCACTGAGAGAAGTCAGGCACAGCTCCCGGAGTGATCAAGTGGTCACTTGCTTGACTTCAGGGTGGGGTGGGGTGCAATTTAGGAGAGATGAGCCCTAGAATTACAGTCAAGCATAGTATAGATCTTCCTCAACTTATAATGGGGTTATGTTCTGATAAATCCATCATAAGTTGAATATATCATTATGTCAAAAAAGTAATATACCTAACCTACTCAACATCATAGCTTAGCCTGTGCTCAGTTGCTCAGTCATGTCCAACTTTTTGAGACCTCATGGACTGTAACCCACCAGGCTCCTCTGTCCATGGAATTTCCCAGGCAAGAATGCTGGAGTGGGTTGTCATTTCCTTCACTATAGCTTAGCCTAGCTTACCTTAAAGATATTCAAAACACTTACATTACTCTACTGTTGGGTAAAAATTATCTAATACACAGTCTATTTCATAAGAAAGTGTTAAATAGCTCACGTAATTTATTCAATACTGAACTGGAAGTGAAAAACAATGGTTCTCTGAGTACAGAATGATTGTAAGTTTATCAGTAATTTACTTTTGTGATTGTGTGGCTGACTGGGAGCTGAGGCTGCCCAGCACCAGGAGAGAATATCATACCATATATGGCTAGCCTGGGAAAAGATCAAAAGTCAAACTACAGTTTGTATGGGGTCTCTATAGCTTTTGCACCATTGTATAATGTATAGGCCAAAACTTCGTAAATTGGGGACCATCTGTACAGTGGTTATGGACACAAAGTCAGGAGCCAGACTGCCTGGGCTTGAATCCAGGCTCCATCTCTCTCTGTATGACTCTGGGCAAGTGACTTAACCTCTCTCTGCCTTGGTATCCTTGTCTGTAAGGTGGAGCTGTTGATAGTATCTACCCACAGGGTTGTTATGAGAATTAAAAGACATAATTTGCATAAAGCACAGGACAGGGCCTGGCATATTGTGAGAACTACATAAACGTCGCATATACCAAGTAAAAAACAACCTTATATTAATTTATTAATTTTTATTTTATTTATTTATTTTTATTTTTTTAATAGCAGATCCTTGCTGGTTGTCTATTTTTTAAAAACGTTTATTTATTTGGCTGCATCAGGTCTTAGTTGTAGCACTCAGTTCATGCAGGATCTTTCCTTGTGACGTGCAGAGTTAGTTGCTCCAAGGCACGTGGGATCTTAGATCCCCCACCAGGGATCAAACTCACATCACCTTCCCTGCAAGCTGGATTCTTAACCACTGGGCCACCAGGGAAGTCCCTACCTGTTTTAAACATAGCAGTGTGTACACGTCAATTCCAAACTCCCAATCTATCCCTTCCCCCTACCTTTCCCTCCAGTAACCATATGTTCATTCTCTATGTCTTTGAGTCTAAAAACAACTTTGAATTTAAATATTGTCCCCCACTTAATTGCAGTGTTACCTTGGGCATGTTACTTAAACTCTCACCTTCAGTTTCTTCTATAAAGTGGGAGGAAGCACTGTGTGTACTTGCGTTTACATTGGGGAGTCAACGAGAAAGAGGATCATACAGCTGTTACATACTATTACTGTGTCAGCCTCAGCTTCTTTTAATGGGATTTCAGTGCTATGAGGAGAATAGGCAGGTTCACAGTCATGGAGAAAACCTGAGATTATTTGAAAGTCTGCTAACACTCTCAGTGGCTGGGTTGGGGGGTGGCTTAGTCTTGAGTTGGGGTGCTTCTAGAGGCAGGTGCTGGGTGCACAGTAGGAGCTCAGGCAGTGTGGCTGTCCTGATTGGAAATGAGCTGAGCTCTCGGGCCCTCCTGCCTATCTGGGGAGGGGGTGCAGGCCGGCCTCCGAGACAGCACTCCTATCTCCTATATTTGGGAGAGTCAGGAGCCTGTGTTGCCATGGTGACTAGAAGAGTTAATGGGATGGAACTCCTCACACGGCTGGCGGTGGGATGGCAGCAGCCGCTGTACAGTGTCAAGATGCCCCACACAAAAGGTGAGCACCTCGGCTGTCCGGGGTCATGGCCAGACTCAGCTCGTGGGTTATTCAGGCTCTGCTGTCCAGAGGCCAGGGATGAGATTCACTGCTGAGGCCTTTCCTCCTGTGTCTGGCCACCCCTCTACTTCTGCCTTTCCCTATCCCCCAGGACAGGGACAAGGACAGGGAGGAGATGTCAGGAAGATGCAGATAGGCTAGGCTGAGGGGACGGGGGAATCAAGCAGAGATAGGAAACAAGGAGGAAGATAAAGGCGCACACCTGGGGTGCGTGTGTGGAAGAGCTCCCAGCTCCCAATGCCTCAAGTGAAAATTCCAGACACCTAGGTCCTGTGGGTGACCAAGGGCTTTTATATCCCTTCTCATACTTGTCTCACCTAAAACCCCGGGGGTAACCAAAGCGAGATTTATTATCCCCATTTTACTGCCGAGCAACTGAGACTCAGTGAGGTGATGAGCTTTCCCCAGGGTCAGTGACCAAGCTGGAGTCAGACTGGGATCAGGTTCTGTGTTTTTTTCCTTAAAACCACGAAAACTGATGTGACTTTGGGGTTAGAGGCAGGCTGAGCCCTATGCTGCCTTGCTCCAGGCCTTTCTATCTTTGTGGCCCTGGCTTTCTGTTCAGAAGTCCAGAACTGTTCCTCAGGTCCCCCATCAGACCTCTGCCAGCCAGGTGCCTGGAGAGCTGCCGGAGCTCCACAGTGAGGTCTGGGCCCGCTGCTCTGAGCTGGCCCTGCAAACTGACAGGGGGAGGGCATGCTGGGGAACAGCGGACTGGATGGCCGGAAGAAAGCCGTGAGAATTCACTGTGTAAACTTGGATCAGCCTCCTGCCTCTGAACCTTAGCTTCCTCTTCTATGAAATGGGACAAACACGAGATGCCTCCTGCCTCACAGGTTGGCTGTGGATGTCGGGTGGGAAGAGGCAGGAGCTGGACTGCATGGTGGCAGGTGTGTTTCCCAAACTTCTAAGACGCTTGCACATTTGAGTCTCTGTTAAACGGTCCTTCCATCTGTAACTCCTGCCCCCTGCCTATCAATACTGACTCCCTCTGCGGATGCTCTCCCAATCCCTCGGGGAACTGTCCCTCCTCTGTGTCCCCACTGCACTGCAGAATCATCTATCAAGACAACCAAGATACTGTGGGGCCCCAATTGCCCTCTTCTTGGCCAGATTAAGCTTCGGAAGCACCAGTGAGTGTTTACTGAAAGCCTGATAGATGTGGGCTGCACTGCCCTCCTCACTCTAGGGAGGTGGAGACTGAAGCTCAAATTAGGCAAATGTTTCACCCAGGTGGCCCCTGGAGGCCGAGGTCCTCCATCTCTGGCCCCTGTTTCAGGGCAGGGCTGCCTCTCCCTTATTCATATGGCTCCCAACCTTGAGGCTCGGTAGGTTGGTAGGAGTGCACCTGTATGAATCAGGATTTATTTAGTTGCATGTAATAGAAGTAACTTCAGCTGTTTAAGAAGAAAGGAATTTAAGTCAGGGAAATAGGTGCTTTCAGTATCACTCAATGGGCGAGAGTAGACGTTTGGCCAGATCTCCAGGAAGGACTCTCAGTACAACAATGCAGACTGACTGCCATGATCAGGAGATGGAGAATACAGAGCAACCACAGCTACATCTGTGGTAGAAAAGTAATGATGCCCAAGCTCTGCTTCTTGGCATATGGGGACTTCTGCAAATACTGCTGCACCCGAGAAAGGGGCAGAAGCAGTAGAAGCACAGCTCCTGCCCCACTTTCACCTGCCACACGCCCTTAATCAAGTGCGTCTGATGGGCTGAACCTGAATCACCCTGCACTGTAGCTACTTCACTGCTGGGGTGGGCAGTGCCTTTGGGGCTGGAGTTCCCAGCCCCCCTCCCCACCCACAGACAAGGAACCAACGTGCAGAGAAGCAAGGTGAGGAATGTGTCCCAGTAACAGGGACAGAGGCAAAACTCTCTTCTGCGACATTTGACCCTGGATGGCTAATGACCCCTCTAAGCCTCAGCACCCTTGGCAGTAAAACCACCTTCCTAACGGTGCCAACTCAAAGGTCACGATGAGGATTAAGAGGGACACAATCCATACCAAGCACTCAGCACAGTGCCCAGCACTCCATGCAGACTCAGAGAACATCTGCCTTGCTGTCATCTCTGCCTGTGCTTCAAGCCCGTGTCACTTCTGATGTGTCACAACCAGTGTATCATCATCATTCCTTTGCCTCTCTTAGGAAAGGCTCTGGGCAGGGCTGCCCCTGAACTCCCAGAACCAACCATGTGTTAACCATTCAGAGCCTGACTAGGAGCTGACCCTGAGGTCTGAGGAAAGAATGGTATGCAAGCAAACTAAGCCTGAGAAGCTCAGGCTCAGCTGCATGTTGAGAAATACTTATTTATTAAGTATACTTATTTATATTAATTAATACTCACTGGCAGAGATGGGATGTATCTGGTCCAGGATAGGGGCCAGGCATCACATTTTGTCTATTATTTATTTTATGGATGCCTAGTGATGCTAACATGTAGTGGGGGCAGAGACACACTGGCCCGGTGCTTACTGCGATCTGATTGGTTGTTGTTGTTCAGTCACTTAGTCATGTCCAACTCTTTGGGACCCAATGGACTGCAGCATGCTTCACTTCCCTGTCCTTTACCATCTCCTGGAGTTTGCTCAAACTCATGTCCATTGAGTCAACAATGCCATCCAACCATCTCATCCTCTGCAGCCCCTTCTCCTCCTTCCCTCAATCTTTCCCAGCATCAGGGTCTTTTCCAGTGAGTCAGTTCTTTGCAAGAAGTGGTCAAAGTATTGGAGCTTCAGCTTCAGCATCAGTCTGATTAGTTAGGACAGTAATTAGGGCCCTTACCTCTTACCAGTGTCTATGCTAGGATGCTGAGAATCATTGCAGGATAGGGATTAAGATCCCCTTTTTATGGATGAGAAAACTGAGGCTTGTGGGGTTTGGGTGACCCTGACCCATGTTCCTGGAAGGGCAGGGAGGACACCTAGTAGTCTTGCTTTGTTAGAACCCCCAGGAGGAATTCCCAGCAATCTTTGTCAGGATCCATTTAATTCTTTCAGGAGCTGAGGGATTGAACTGTCTGGTGGGGGCCAGGCTGCTGTCTTGCCTTCCTCCGATCCCAGCCAGCCCTTGTCTCTTGCTTCAGGGGATGTAGAAGGGCCCTGCCATTCTTGGGGGCAGACCTCAGCTTGCCTGGGTTGGGCAGACAGGCCTGGCGTGGAAAGGAAAGAATTTCTACTTGGAAACAAGTGTAGTTCCTTCCAGGGGACCCATCTACGTGGTGGCTTCTTGCACCCAGGTGCCCCCAGAGCAGGTCGGCACATGGGCTTAGCCCTAAGATTGATCCTGCTTGATCCTCCCAGTGAAGGCTTTGCCTCTCGCCCCAAGACAGGGGCACATTCATCACACCAAGTGTCTCAAGCATTGAAAAAGATGGGATTACAGATGGTGCCAGGAGAAAAATGGAGATTTAGCTCACGGGTAAATGAATTTATCTATTCCCAGGCCTGGGTCAGACAGCGCTGGCTGGAGGAAGTCATTTATCTCTTTGAGGGATGATTTTAGAAATACAGTCATGGATGTGTCAGTTCTATGCTTTCCAACTTAAGGGTGAGTTAAGATGAGCCAAAGCATCTTCCTCTGCCACTGGATGACAGCAGGAGTCCCGGCGGTGACCAACTGCTTTTGCTGACTGTAGGGCCTGCATTGGGTGCTAATTACCGCAGCCTCTTCGGAACTGGAGTCTGTGTTGTTCCTCTTCACTTCTTTTTGATTATCTCAGGGTAATTTTGAGAGAGCCAGGGACGAATTTAAGCAGAGCTGGTGTGCACATTATTATGGCCTCTCTCTGGGCTTAAATGGCTCTCTAGAAAATAGGCCTTTTTATTTATCTTCTCTTCTCCTCTTCTTAAATTGTAGCCCAGCCCAAAAGGCATGGGTTGATTGTGCATTTCCTTTGCCTTGGAATGAGCCTGTTTATCACTTCTGTGGTTTTGGAAATAGAAGAGGAGGTGGGGATAGTGGGGACAAGGCTCCTCCCACCAACTTGACTGGCCATCTCAGACCAAAAGCATTTGGCCTCCAACTCTTGATTTTTAAAGAGCCCACTTATAGTTGCCATGGAAACTGGGAGGTGACAAGGTGTATGTGGTGGGTAATTGGAATTTTTATTTCCTTATGAGTGTTTGGAACGTGGCCCCAAGACAGGTGCTGTTAAAAGTCAGCTTACAAATAGGCTGTACCCATTAATCTCCTGGCCACAGGCTGGGTGTGGAGTCAGAACAAATGGGTCCTGGGCCCAGGAGAGGAGGCCCTGCCCATGTGTACTGTCATCAGTGGGGGACCTGGGAATTTCATCCCCGACAAAGATCTTCACCTGACTTCTGATGTAGCAGTTAACGTCAAAGCTGGGACCAGAGGCAAGATCACTGACACTTATTACAACATCCTTTTAGTCTCTCCTTCTTCTGGACTTTGTCAACATTTTAACTCTTTGACCACTTTTTGAGGGAGGATCAGAGAGACGGAACCCCTCCTCTGCCTTGGCTTGGACCCCTTGCTGATACAGCGAACCCCACTCAGGGCACTACGGCTGGCCTTCAGGTCAGAATAAGTAACATCTGCTAACCCACACTCTGTACGCATCGCTGGGCCAAGTGCTGCATTTCTGTTGATATCCTCCAAGCAGCTATACAACCTGGTGCTATTATTATCCCCACTACCCTGACAGAAACACTGAGGCACCATGAGGCAGAGTAACTGGCCTGTGACCACACAACTAGTGAGCGCTGAAGCCAGGATCAAACCCAGGCTGCTAGGTGCCTCTGCTTGAACGCTCAACCACCACTCTAGGGAGCCTTGCGCCAGGCCTTGGGGGATGTTCTTGGCCCCACAGCCATTGCCCACTTCTCTGTCTCCTGGCCACATTCCAGCCTCTCCACCAGATGCCATGCCTGTGGTGTGGCCCATCCTACCACCATCCTGCAGCCTGCAGGGACCATTCCAGCACAGGGGCTTTCCTGCACACCACTCTCCGTGTGCCCCTCCCCACCCCTTACATGGGCTCCTAGTTGTTGGAATCTGGGCCCCCCTGATGCTTCCAGTCTGATCTCCCATCATGCCTTTTATGAGTCCTAATCAGCCAAACAGCAGCATTTCACCATCTTTTCTGTACATGTTTCTTCCTGCCTGGATGCCTGTTCTGTTTCCCCATCTAGCTCTCAATTCCATCACAGCTTCTTAGACCCCGCATGTGGCAGGTGCACACCAACTGGGCACTCTGTGTGTACATTGCTTTGTTTGTGAAGCAAGTTTATTTGTTTTTCTCTTTGGATCCTAAAGTGAATTAAGATTCACTTAAGAAAGCTTGGAAAATGTACACAATCTCTCAGAAGGAAGTAAGAGTACCCTGGGATCCTACATCTGCTGTTAATATTTTGGTGTATATATTTTCAATTTTTTAAATTGTGGAATCTTCAAAACACAGACAGAATAGGGGATAATGCAACATACCCTGGGTAGTACCACCACCCTCCCACCTCCTTTATCAATCCAGTAGGTTTTCTATGTATATATACAAATTTACTTTTGAACACTTTGGGATAATGACGTACAAATTGTTCACACTGTTGGAAAGTTGCTCACCCCCGACACTCCACCTAATAAATCACAAAAACCTTTCCATGACTGAAGAGTAAGTATCCTTTGAAAAGATATACAATAGCTTATTCAGTTAACCAATCCCATATTTTTGGACATTAATAGTTATTTAAGGCAATCCTGCACATTCATGACTATTTACTAAGAATAAATTCAACCAAGTGGAATTATTGGGTTAAAGAATATAAACACTTTGACATATCTTGCC
The DNA here is from genome assembly GCA_007570785.1 of Antilocapra americana. Taxonomy (NCBI): domain Eukaryota; kingdom Metazoa; phylum Chordata; class Mammalia; order Artiodactyla; family Antilocapridae; genus Antilocapra; species Antilocapra americana. Next base: position 1,512,672 of record ML661898.1, on the reverse strand, counting down.
AAACTGGCCTTTCAAATGATTATACTCATTTATATTTCCGTAAGCAGCATATAAGAATATCAATTTTAATGCCTCTTAGCAAGCACTTTGTTATTCAGTCGCCCAGTTGTGTCTGACTCTTTGTGATCCCATGGACTGCAACATACCAGGCCTCTCTGTCCTTCACCATCTCCCAGAGTTTGCCCAAGTTCATGTTCATTGTATTGGTGATGCCGTCCAGCCATCTCATCCTCTGATGCCCTCTTCTTCTGCCTTCAACCTTTCCAAGCGTCAGGGACTTTTCCAATGAGTCGTCTTGTTCACGTCAGATGACCAAAATACTGGAACTTCAGCGTCAGGATCAGTCCTTCCATGACATTATCATTTTTATAAGACTTTGTCAGTTATGAATACATGAAGAAATTAATGATAGGAGCCCTTTCATGGCAGTCATGTGATAAGATTTCCTTGAGATGCTGTCATCATATTGCCACTACCCTTGTGGCCAGCCCAGTTCCCACTGGCTGTGCGATTGTGTGTGGAAGTGGTTGGAGATGAGATGAAGCAGAGGGGCTGACATCCAGACCATCTCGGTGTAACCTAGAGACTTCAGCCAAGTCTGTGAATTGACCATGCAGCTGAAGTAATCACCCTTCTATGGGCCAGGCTAATGTACTCCTCTCTTGCTGCTTGGATCAATACCATACTTACTGCAGATTAGCTAAATGAGCCAGCGCAGCTGGGAATGAGCTTCTAGAGACAATTGCTATTGAAAATGCAGCCATATTTTAGTGGGCACCACATGCAGGAAGCTCTCTGCAAATATCAATGTGTATTTGCTTGCTTGACAAAAACAGATCAAACCTAAGTCAGGAGATTAATCCAAATGATTGGACTGTAAATGATCCCTGTGCGAAGTGTGGTGAAACCTTGACCTTTTTGATGATGGCTGTTGTTCAGATAGTGCTGGAAATAACCAGCCTGGCAAGACCGACTGGTGGTTGGCTTGTGCTGTCCTCTGCCAAGTTTATCTCAGTAGAAACATGGATATACTGATGATGGTAACCATTCATATTTGCATAGTGTGATCTCACTTGTTATTCACCACAGCCTTGGAATGCTCAATAAGTGCATATTTAAGAAATCAATTCATTCATTTAACAGATCATGATTGAGTAGGCTGTATGTACTGGGATTGTCCAAGGTGCTGGGGAAACAGTAGTGAAGAAGACAGGGTCTTTTCAGGGGAACTGGCAGCCTGGTGGGGCAAGACTGTCCATAAATAAGAAAACAAGCAAATGGATAAGAAATCATGTATTGAAGGAAGTGCTAGGAAGAAAAGGAAAGATGGTGCTGTGAAAAGAAAATATATGGATGGTAGTGCTTAATTTTGATGGGTGATTGGAGAAGGAGGCTTCTCCAAGGAAGGACATATAAGTTGAAAATTGAAGGATGAGAAAGAGCGAGCCAGGGGCAAGCCAGAATCAGAGGAGATGAGTTTTCAAGGCTGCGGGATCAGCATTTGCAAAGGATGTGAACTGGGAATGAGACTGGTGGTTCCTAGGAAATGATGGGCTGCCTTGTAGGGCTAGGGTGGGGTAGACAGGTGAAAATGGCATATCATCAAGTGAGAGAAGCAGCCAGACCATAAGGAATTTGGATTTTATTTTAAGGGACAATTGGGAAGCCACAAAAAGGGCTTTATAAAGGGGAAGAACATAATCCAATTTATATTTTTGAAAGATCACTCTATGTCCTAGGTAGAGAATGAAGAATATTCTATTCATTTTTATAGCTGATTCCAGAAGAATAGCAAATATAAGTGGACAGGCTGGCAAGGTAGGGGAACCCTGGGGCTCCTCTGAAGGGCTTTCTGGGATATGAGGGCCTCTGCCAAGGCTGCAGTCTCTGGTTCTAAATTTTTTTTCTGATTTCACATCTCATCTCACAGTTCATCTTTCTCTTGAGAGAGTTTGTCACTGATGAGACTCTTGGCCCAGGAACATGAAAAGGCAACAAATGGAAGGAAAAGAGGGAGCTGGGGACCTTTGTGTGAATGTAACAGGGATGTCAATGTGCTCTCCCAGCCCGGGGTGCTCCTGTGTGCATGTTCACCCCAAAGAAATAGCGTGGGAGTCCCTTGGACATGGTGGGGTAGCCCTCCAAGAGGAGCACCATGGTGAGTTGGACAAAGGCTCTTCCTCACTGAGTCACCAGGCTGTCAGTGGCTTGGAGAAAGGTGGCCTGAAGTCCCTCTCTCATGAAGAGTGGGTGTCTGATCTGTGACTGGCTCCCCATGTCCTGCCTTTGGACCCTAAATGCCCCCCAGCTGTCTCCCCAACACTTTCCTTTGTCCTCCCCACATCTTCCTTATTCCTGCACACAACTATCAATAGAGACACAACTGCAGTGCCTTCTTGTGCTTGAAAACCAGCTTCAGCTCTAGAGAAGTCTAGAGCACAGGGAATATGAAGGGAGGAAAATGAATATACCAGTTGCCTTTAGTCTGTTAGAAAAGTATAAGCTTAAATATGTTTCAAGTGTTGAAAGGATCAACACTAAAAGACTGGGAATAGGACATACAACTTCTAAACCAGGGCTGGGGGAGGAGACTAGAAAAACACATACCCCAACAGATGGTTAAATGACTCCTAATGTAGTGAGTGACAGAGAAAGTAGGAGAGAGGGGAAGAGAGGGGAAGAAAGAGAACAGGCAGAATTCCAGTTCATAAACAGTTGGAACATGTTTATCCAACCTGGATTGAAGCTGGTGACAGATTATCTCAGGAAGCTGGTGGGTGGGGAGGCTGTGACAGGCATCTCCAGTGCCCATGTGTACCAGTCAGTGATTTATATAGCCGATTCACCTGGATTTTAAACTCCCTGGGGGGAAGGTCAGACCCAGTTCATCTGTGTATGTTCTCAGCTCAGCAATGTTCAGCTCCTAAAGAAGGAATATACAGTGAATACAGTGAAAGTCACTCAGTTGTGTCTATGAGATCCTCCAGGCAAGAATACTGGGGTGGGCAGCCATTCCCTTCTCCAGGGGATCTTCCCAACCGGGATCAAACCCAGGTCTCCCGCACTGCAGGCAGATTCTTTACCAGCTGAGCCACCAGGGAAGCCCAAGAAGGAATATGAGTGTGTTACTATCCAACATGAGCTGTGTCTTTCCTCTTGGCTCTTGCCATCTTCTGAAAGGTATGAATTCTGACCTCACGCTGAAGGTGAAAGAAGGAATACAGTAACGTAGACAGAGAAGCTCTGGACTCACATGAATGTGAACCTCACTGTGGGTGAAACCAGCACAGGAACTCTGGGTTTGGGGGGCTGTGAGGCTTTCCTGTCATGCTGTCTTCTCTTGGTATTTCCTCCCCTTTCCTCTTCTTCCTCTTATTCTTTCTCCTCCTCCTCTTCCTCTATCCTTAGACTTTTAGCTGGAGGAGCCAATCACTATGAATCAGTTTCCTGAAACAGAGGCAGGAATCTTTCCTTGGGCATATAAGAAACTCGAGAGCTTCTGTTCAGTTCTCTCTGGCCCTGGGGCACAGGAACCAAGTGAAGCCTGTGCCATCAGGAGCTGTGGCGACAGTGATAAGTCCCGTCGCTCTCAGGAGTCTTCAGAACGAGGCCTTGCAGGTGGCTCGCTCCCACATGGGTGAGCTCCCATCAGAGACACAGGGAGCCAGGAAGGGGGCCGTGAGGCAGGATCACATCCGGGAATAGAAAGAGCTTCTGCTCATCTTGTGACCTTTGCTAAGTACACTAACTAATGGAGCGCAAGATGTGAACGATCTTCACAGGCCATGTGGAAATGTAATTCAGACCCAGCCCGCGGAGGTCACAGTAAGTTAGATTAATTTTCCTCCTGCCTTTCCTTACAAAGCTAACCTTTGCCTTACAAAAATGTTCTTTAAAAAGAGATAAGTCAGTGTTTATTTGGCATTTGAAGGAGTTTTAATCCTAGCAACCCTGTTGGAAGTACCTCTTTTTCCTTGGGATTCAGCCCAGGGAACAGTTTATTGATCCTTTACATCAGAAATAATTGTTCCGGGTTTGAAGTCTATCAAGTTTTGGAAATTCAAATCAAGCCATTTGCGAAGTTCTGTTTATTGAGAGTTATCAACTGAGAGAGTTGTTTGCTAATAGCATTCGTCAGCCTCCTCTGTGTGCCCTTAGATTTCAGGGCCCTTCTCTTGTCTAGGCATCTCTCTTCTCATCATTGGTGGTACCTGTCACTCTGCCAGGCTCCCAGGAGTTCTCTTTCCATCCCGACCCTTCCACATCTTGCCTTTCCCTTTCCCTTTCAGCTCTGTCTCACCTGTCCCATGTCTTCTGTCTCCTGTCCTCCCTTCCAGTTTCCTGCCTCTTGCTTGCTTAGGTCTGTATCCACCCCTGTCTGTCACCAACCAAGACCAGCAAGCATTACCAAGCTGCTTCCTTCCACTGGGGGCTTCCCTGCTGGCTCAGTGGTAAAAAATCCACTTGCCAATGCGTCATTTTTAAGAAACTTAGTTTGTAACAAGGCAATAAGTTAAGGACATCCCCCAATGGCAGTGTATCCAGGGGAGGGAGGAGAGAGTAAAATGACAAAGTCTCTGGGAACCATGCAGTAGAGCAAGGTCTACAGAGCTGGGACGCCTATGGTGTGGGTTGATTAGTGACAGAGACCCAAATCAAAGGGCTTAGGCAAAAACATGGGTGTTTGTTGGCTCCAGGGCTTGTAACTTGCCCCTGCCTGTTGGATCCAGAGCTTCAACAGCGTCATCAGGGTGACCTCTCCCTTGACAGGCAGTATCGCCTAGAGGTCAGATGCTGATTGCACTTCGATCCTGGCCTCACTTTGGATAAGTTATGTGGCCTTGGGTAAGTTATTTAGCATCTGTGGCTCAATTCCTCAATAGTAAAATGGAGATAATAGTAAGACCTTTATAGGGCTACTGTGACTATTAAATGAGTTAACATATGTAAAGTACTAAGATCCGTGTGGGACATGTGGTAAAGATTATATGAGTGTAAGCGCTGCTGTAACAACGCATCACAAACTGTGACTTAAAACAATAGGAATATACAGTCTCTGGAGTTCTGGGGGCTAGAAGTCTGAAGTCAAGTTGTCAGCAGGGCCATGTCCACGCTGAAATCTATGGAGGAGTCCTTCCTTGCCTGTTCCTAGCTCCTGGAGGTTTGCTGGCCACCTCTGGGCTTGCTGGGCGTGCAGGTGTATCACTATAGTCCCCTGTCCTTTGAGGGCATCACAGGCATCGTCCTTGTGTGTCATCACAGCATTTCCCCTCTGTCTGTGTTTTCTCTGTGTCCAAATTTCCCCTTTTTATAAGGACACCAGTCATATTGGATTAGGACTCACTCAAATGTCCTCATCTTAAGTTAATTACCTCTGTAAGGACACTGTATCCACACAAATCACATTCTGGGATACAGAGAGTTAGTATTTAACATAATTTTGGGCGAAACACTATTCAGTCCCTGATAGCAGCAATTATCCCCCCCACCCACCTCCCTTTGCTTCTCTCTCTCTCCCCCTTTCTCCTCATATCCTTTATTCTCTTCTGTGTTGGCTTCATTCCCTGGCAGATTTTCCTTAGGCTTTGGCAGAGATGATCACTGCAGTTCTGGGCTTAGAGTTCACCGTCTTCATCTTGTACCATCTTTTCTAGCAGTTTCAGCAAAAGTCCCCGATTGCCTTTTTTTTTTTTTTTCAGTTGCTTGGCATAGCATGCCAGATCTTAGTTCCCCAACCAGGTATTGAACCCATGCCCCCCACAGTGGAAGCCCAGAGTCTTAACCACTAGACTGCCAGGGAAATCTCCTGTTTGCCTTCGATTGTCTCACTTAGACCATGTAACCACTCTGGAGGCAGTCCCCAAGAACAAGGGCACTGTAGTGCTCTCATTGGCTATCATTAGAGTCAGGGGCTGGGGTCAGGCCCCCTTAAGCTTCTAGGTTATGGGTTGGACAGAGGTGGTAGCCCAGAATGAAGACCTGGGTCTTGCTTCCTGGAGAAGTGGTGCTGGGCAGGCAAGAGAAGTGGATGAGTATAAAACCTCCAAAGACCTTGGCTAAGAAGCTTGTTGTGCATGCTAAGTTGCTTTAGTTATGTCCGACTCTGCAACACTCTGGACTGTAGCCCAGCAGGCTCCTTTGTCCATGGACTTCTCCAGGCAAGAATACTGGAGTGGGTTGCTATGTCTTCCTCCAGGGAGTCTTCCTGACCAAGAGATTGAACCCGCGCCTCTTTTGTCTCTTGCATTAAAGGCAGGTTCTTTACCACTTGATAGAATGGTTCAATTTCAGCTTCTTTAGCATTACTGGTCAAGGTGTAGACTTGAATTACTATGATACTGAATGGTTTGCCTTGGAAACAAACAGAGCTCATTCTGTCATTTTTTGAGATTGCATCCAAGTACTGCATTTGGACTTTTTGTTTACTATGATGGCCACTCCATTTCTTCTAAGGGATTCTTGCCCACAGTAGTAGCTATAATGGTCATTTGAGTTAAGTTCACCCATTCCAGTCCATTTTAGTTTACTGATTTCTAAAATGTCGATGTTCACTCTTGCCATCTCCTGTTTGACCATTTCCTTTTTGCCTTGATTCATGGACCTAACATTCCAGGTTCCTTTGCAATATTGTTCTTTACAGCATCGGACTTTACTTCCATCACCAGTCACATCCACAACTGGGTGTTGTTTTGCTTTGGCTCCATCTCTTCATTCTTTCTGGAGTTGTTTCTCCACTGAATTCTTGTAGCATATTGGGCACCTATCGACATGGTGAGTTCCTCTTTCAGTGTCCTATCTTTTTGCCTTTTCATGCTGTTCATGGGGTTCTCAAGGCAAGAATACTGAAGTGGTTTGCCACTCCCTTCTCCAGTGGACCACTTTTTGTCAGAACTCTCCACCATGACCCGTCCATCTTGGGTGGCCCTACACGGCATGGCTCATGGTTTCATTGAGTTAGACAAGGCTTTGGTCCATGTGATGAGTTTGGTTAGTTTTCTGTGGTTGTGGTTTTCATTCTATCTGCCCTCTGATGGAGAAAGATAAGAGGCTTATGGAAGTTTTCTGATGGAAGAGACTGACTGAAGGGGAAACTGGGTGTTATTCTGATGGGTGGGGCCATGTTCAATAAATCTTTAATCCAGTTTTCTGTTGATGGAGGGGGGCTGTGTTCCCTCCCTGTTGTTTGACCTCAGGCCAAAGTATGGTGGACATAATGAAGATAGTGGCGACCTCCTTCAAAAGGTCCCATGCACGCACTGCCACACTCAGTGCCCCTGACCCTGCAGCAGGCCACTGTCGACCTGCACCTCACTGGAGACTCCTGGACCCTCATGGCCAAGTCTGAATCAGTCTTTTGTGGGGTCACTGCTCCTTTCTCCTGGGTCCTGGTGCACACAAGATTTGGTTTGTGTTCTCCAAGAGTCTGTTTCCTCAGTCCTGCATAAGTTCTGGCAGCTGTATGGTGGGGTTAATGGTGACTTCCTCCAAGAGGGCTTATGGCATACCAAAGTCTGCTGCACCCAGAGCCCCTGCCCCTGCGGCAGGCCACTGCTGACCTGTACTTTCGCAGGAGACACTGAAACACAGTTCTGGCACAGTCTCTGGGTCCTGGCATGCACAAAGTTTGTTTGAGCCCTCTGTGCATCTCTGGTGGGTAAGGAGTTTGATTCTAAACGCGATTTCACCCATCCTACCGCCTTGCTGGGGCTTCTCCTTTGTCCTTGGGTGTGGAGTATCTTATTTTGATGGGATCCAACATTCTCCAGTAGATGATTGTTCAGCAGCGAGTTGTAGTTTTGGAATTCTTGCAGGAGAAGATGAATGCACGTCCTTCTACTCCGCCATTAAATTAAAAGATGCTTGCTCCTTGAAAGAAAAGCGATAACCAACCTAGACAGCATATTAAAAAGCAGAGACTACTTTGCCAACAAATGTCCATTTAGTCAAAGCTATGGTTTTTCCAGTAGTCATGGATGGATGTGAGAGTTGGACTATAAAGAAAGCTGAGCACCAAAGAATTGATGCTTTTGAACTGTGATGTTGGAGAAGTCACTTGGACTGCAAGGAGATCCAACCAGTCCATCTTAAAGGAAATCAGTCCTGAATTTCATTGGAAGGACTGATGCTAAAACTGAAACTGCAACACTTTGGCCACTTGATGCAAAGAACTGACTCATTTGAAAAGACCCTGATGCTGGGAAAGATTGAAGGCGGGAGGAGAAGGGGATTACAGAGGATGAGATGGTTGGAAGACATCACTGACTTAAAGGACATGAGTTTAAGTAAGTTCTGGGAGTTGGTGATGGACAGGGAAGCCTGGTGTGCTGCAGTCCATGGGGTCACAAAGAATCGGACACAACTGAATGACTGAACTGAATTTATCACTAACACCACCTGGGAGGCTTGTAGAGCTGTTTTCAACTTGCCCACTGCTGTTATTCAAGGTGGGATTAGGTTTATTTTGGGGAGAAAGCTAGGGAAGACCAGTGGGCAGGAGAACAAGAGACAATTTGAGATGAAGAAATGCTTCCAATGCACAGAGCAGTCAACATTGGAAGGGGCTTTTCCCTTGGGAGAGGGGAGCATCCTGCTCCTGGAGGTGAGCAAGAGAGGCCAGGCATTTTATTGGGAATCCTGTAAAGGCAGTCCACACAGTGTAGACGAAAGGGACAGAAGCAGTGACTTTCAAATGTTTATTCCTGTGACCCTTGGAGGTGGATTTGTAATTTGAACCAACACACACACAAACCTTAACAAAAGTTTCACAAAGCAATTTTACCTTTACCACAAGTGATGCACTCTGATATCGTCTTTCTCTTCTATTTCATTTTAAAAACATTCTCAGCTCAGTAAATTGATTTCCCACCTGGACTGGGTGACCTCTGAGGTCACCTGGCAGCTCAGTGGTTCTGAGATTCGATGACAGGTTCCAAGCGGGAGGAAGTGTGGTGTGGTGTGACTAAACATCACCTGTGTAATTAGCAGTGACACGGGCCTGGAGCCCAGCTCTCTGGACACCCACACTAGTGCTCATTTCACACAACCTGCTTGCAATGATCCTTCTGGGTCCTCTCCTCTATCTCTGGAGGACTGCACGGTCAGCCTGTGAAATGGGCCATTTATGATCACATTAGTCTTTTGCCCAGACACGTTGCAGTGGCTGGGGGTGGGGGGTGGTCTGCCATTGTCCACAGGGCAGAGGTCCAACATCTTCATCTGCTGACCCCACTGATATTCCCAGGAATCTCTCTCACTGTTCTCCAAAGCTTTGTCCTCTTTAAGCTGGCCTTAACAACCCATACCCAGGTCCACACCTTCAATCCCACCCTCCCTCTGCCTGGATGTCCTCCCTCCATTTTCTCTTGTTCAAGTGCTCCCTGTCCTACCAGGGACAGTGCCAAGCCTCTCTTCTAGAAAGTCCCCACTGTGGCCCATTCTCAGCTGGCAGGGATCTTCAGCTCCTCTGAGTCCTCTCAGCCCAGTGTTCCAGTTCTTCCCAGACAAGAAAACCACAGGTGGAGAGAGGACTGTGGTGTTTGTTTGTGTGTTTCTGAAAATACCTAGTCTGATGTGTCCAGACAAATAAATGCTTAAAGAATGGATGGATGGATACACTTCACAACACTCAATTTAATCCATCTATCAACACGTATTATTGTGTGCCAGGCACTGTTCTAGGCACATGGAACAAAACAGACAAAAATCCCTGCCTTCATGGAGATTATGCTCTAGTTGAGGGAGACAATTAACAAAACACAGTGTATGGTGCATTAGATAGTGTTAAGGACTAAGGAGATAAACAAAGCAGGTTGGGGAGGTGACTTCCCTGGTGGCCCAGCAGCTAAGACTCTGAACTCCCAATGCAGGGGGCCCAGGTTCAAACCCTGATTGGGAAACTAGATCCTCCATGCTGCAACTAAGATCTGGTGCAGCCAAATAAATAAATATTTTTATGTAAACAAAGCAGGGAAGGAGAAGGGAAGTGTCAGGTCTTTGGCATTTGCAGACAGGATGGTCAGAGAGGGCCTCCTTGAGAAGGTAATGTTTAGGTAAAGCCATGAAGGAGGAGTGTGGATATAGGGGCAGAGCCTCCCAGGTGGAGGGAAGAGCAAGGACAGAGGCCCTGAGGCAGGAGCATGTCTGCTGTGTTCAAGGAAGAGCAAGGAGGCCAGGAGCTGAGCAAAGGGCATGAGGGAGCAAGGGTGGGGAACTGAGGTCAGAGAGGAAAAGGAGGCCAGGTGACCCAGGATCTTTGTCACAGATTGGGTTCCTCAGGAAGCAGACTCTGAGACAGGTTTGTGGGCAGTTTTACTGGGAGGGGCTCTCAAGATTAACACCTGTAGGAGGGAGCAGGTGGAGGGGAGGAAACAGGACAAAACAGAACAGGAGGTGAGCACGGACAGTCTCATGGCAGCCCTCCAGTGCGGGGAGGTGTGGAGGCGAGCTAACCTTTCACAGGTGTCCAGAGCTGGGACAAGACAACTGGACCTTACAGCCCAGCGTTGACCAGGCATTGGGTGCAGGCACCCTGGGAAGGGGGTGTGACCCGAGAGGAGGCAGTCCTGGAGGGGGTGAGCGTGGTGGGCTGGTGCTGCCCCCAAATACAGGGGATGGTTCCCTTATTCCTGGGGGCTGTTTGGGGGCCAAATCTTGTGGACCGAGGAGACCTGGCTGTTACTCTGAGAGACACAGGGAGATGCTGGTGGGTTTGAGAAGAAGAGTGACATAACTGGGCTTAGGCTTTTAAGGAATCACTCAGGCTGCTGTGTGGGAAGGAAACTGTGGGTCGTGAGGCCACAGGGAGGGACAGGGAGCACACTCTCCAGGGTTGGAGGAGGCCCAGATGAGGTGGCTGTGGTGGTGATGTGAGAGGTGATCAGATTCTGAATGGATTTTTTTTTAATTTATTTCTTTACTGAAAGATAATTGCTTTATAGAATTTTGTTGTTTTCTGTCAAACCTCAACATGAATCAGCCATAGGTGTACATATATCCCCTCCCTTTTGAACCTCCCTCCCATCTCCATCCCCATCCCACCCCTCTAGGTTGATACAGTGGAGGAATCAACCTTCCTGACTTCAGATTATACTGAATGGATTTGGAAAGCAGAGCTGATCCTGTTTGCTGATGAATTCAGTGTGGGGTTTGGGAGAAATCAAGGAAGCAAGGAAGATTTTGAAGATATTTAGGGCTAGCAACTCAAAGGGACAGAGCTGCGATTACCAGACACACGAAAGCCCAGGTATGGGAATGGCTTGGGGAGACCAGGTGCCCCCACCTCCACGCGCTAAGTTCAAGATCCTGTCAGGCCTCCACAGGCAAGGCCAGTGGATGTGGACACTCAGGTCTGCAGGGCAGGGCAGAAGCACGGGCTGTGTTGATCACTTTGGGGTCACTTGCCCACAGTCTCCATCAGCGCGGGCTGTACACACATGTGAGGGATATGGGGAGTAGTGGGGATAACCTTTGTGTGGCTGTGCCAGACCGCAGTCTTTCCTGGACTGTTCTGGGCCAGAGGCTGAGGGGACATTGCAGGGGGTATCCCCTGGCATGTCACTGTGCTTGAAACTAGGAAGAGCCCCTGTCCCTGAACTGGAGGGTGGGGGCTTGATAGGGACAAGTTGCCTGTGAGGTCCCTTCCCGTTGCTTGTTCTGGGACTTTCTGCAGCACTGCAGGCTCCCCTCCCCTTCACTCCCCCGGGTTCACACACTTTGCCCTAGCCTGCTCTGCGTCCAGTTTGTCCTAATTTGGAGATGCTCTCAGTCCTTCCCTCATTTTATTCTGTCTCCTCAAACTTTCGAAAGATATTAGTAGCGTGCAACCTGAAGAGGAGAGGGGCACTGACAAAATGAATTCTGACAAAGATAATTGCGCGAAGCCTTTGTAGCTCAGCCCTGAACATGGCTCCACACTGTCAGTTTTTATTTTATTCAAATCCTGGAGTCAAGTGTCCGCCTGCAGGTGAGGGAGTGGTGGGAGAGGAGAGCGCAGTGGGGCTGCAGGCCTGCTGTAAGAGTGACCCTGCCCCACCCCCTGGTGCGGGAGACTTCTTGGGGAGGGCCACCGTGCCAGGTCCCAGGGCTTCCTCTGGCCTGGGGACCTGGGGAGTCTCTGGGATGGATGGATACACAGACATGTGAGAGGCTTAGGGGACCACCCGTTGGCACTGCCTGCCAGACTGGGAATCACAGCCTTAATGAACACTGAGTTTCTTGATGAAGCCGGCACAAGCTTGCCCCCCTGGGTGAGAAGAGGGAGCCACTAGCAGGAGGCGGGGATCACAGTGACCTTGCAGAAGTGCACCGCAGCCGTCTCTCCTCAGGGTTCCTTGCCGTCATAGCTGACAGGGGCCTCTGGGGCACTGCTGCCCTCAAAGCATGCCTCTCATGTCCAAATGCTCTCATGCCAAGTTTCCCAGCTGTTGTCATTGCAAGGTACGCGGACACTCAGGTGTGTGGTCATTTTTGGATCAGGAGTCAAATGCTCCCTTGGTGTAGGTGTTCCCATGGATGCACTAGGCGGCTAAGCCTTTATCTGGAGTGACCTTCCTCAGTGGCCTAACTTTCATTGTGTGAAATCCAAGTCATTCATTAGCACTTTACTCTGGGCCTCAGAATCCTTCTCAACACAGGCTTTAAGCAACTGTCACCAAACAATAAGCATGGGTGAAATGGAACGTACATACCATCCCTGATCTAGAAAAGGGGACCAAAATTTAAGCGGCATTAGTGTTTTGGTGATATTGGAATATAGTTTCCATGTAGGGGCTTCGCTAGTGGCTCAGAAGGTAAAGAAATCTGCATGCAATGTGGGAGACACAGGTTTGATCCCTGCATTGGGAAGAAACCCTGGAGGAGGAAATGGCAATCCACTCCAGTATTCTTGCCTAGAGAATTCCATGGACAGAGGAGCCTAGAGGGCTACAATCCATGGGGTCACAAAGAGTTGAACATGACTGAGTGACTAATGGGTATGCTTTGGGTATCAGAAGTTGGTCTGGTCTCCATTATAACAAAAATGTTTATAATTGTTTGTTTAGAAAGATGGTAACGAGAACCCTGCATACGAGACAGCAAAAGAAACACAGATGTATAGAACAGTCTCGTGGACTCTGAGGAAGAGGGCAAGGGTGGGATGATATGGGAGAATGGCATTGAAACATGTTAATTATCATATGTGAAATCAGTCACCAGCCCAGGTTTGATGCTCGGGGCTGGTGCACCGGGATAACCCAGGGGGAGGGAATCAGGAGGGAGGAGGGAGGGGGGTTTTAGAGGGAGAGCATATGTATACCCATGGCGGTTTCATGTCATTGTATGGCAAAACCAACACAATAAAGTAAAGAAAATTAAAAAAAAATAATTGTTTGGTGATGAACTTTTGAACCTTGAGTATGATGTTCTTGATAAGGACAGTTCAGTTCAGTTGCTCAGTCATGTCTGACTCTTTCTGACCCCATGAGCTGCAGCACGCCAGGCCTCCCTGTCCAACATCAATTCCTGGAGCTTACCCAAACTCAGGTCTATTGAGTTGGTGATGCCATCCAACCATCTCATCCTCTGTCATCCCCTTCTCCTCCTGCCCTCAATCTTTCCCAGCATCAGGGTCTTTTCAAATGAGTCAGCTCTTCATATCAGGTGGCCAAAGTACTGGAGTTTCAGCTTCAACATCAGACCTTCCAATGAACACCCAGGACTGATCTCCTTTAGGATGGGCTGGTTGGATCTCCTTGCTGTCCGAGGGACTCTCAGGAGCCTTCTCCAACAGCACAGTTCAAAAGTATCAATTCCTTTGTGCTCAGCCCTCTTTATAGTCCAACTCTCACATCCATACATGACTCCTGGAAAAACCATAACCTTGATTAGACAGACCTTTGTTGACAAAGTAATATCTCTGCTTTTTAATATGCTGTCTAGGTTGGTCATAACTTTCCTTCCAAGGAATAAGCATCTTTTAATTTCATGGCTGCCATCACCATCTGCAGTGATTTTGGAGCCCCCCCCCCCAAATAAAGTCTCTCACTGTTTCCATTGTTTCCCCATCTATTTCCCATGAAGTGATGGGACCAGATGCCATGATCTTAGTTTGCTGAGTGTTGAGCTCTCAGTTAACGTTCTCACTCTCCTCTTTCACTTTCATCAAGAGGCTCTTTAGTTCTTCTTCGCTTTCTGCCATAAGAGTGGTGTCATCTGAATATCTGAGGTTATTGATATTTCTCCTGGCAATCTTGATTCCAGCTTGTGCTTCATCCAGCCCAGCATTTCTCATGATGTACTCCGCATATAAGTTAAATAAGCAAGGTGACAATATACAGCCTTGACGTACTCCTTTTCCCATTTGGAACCAGTCTGTTGTTCCATGGGCAGTTCTAACTATTGTTTCCTGACCTGCATACAGGTTTCTCAAGAGGCAGGTCAGGTGGTCTGGTATTTCCATCTCTTTAAAAATTTTCCACAGTTTATTATGATCCACATAGTCAAAAGCTTTGGCATAGTCAATAAAGCAGAAATAGATGGTTTTCTGAAACTCTCTTGCTTTTTCAGTGAATCAGAGGATGTTGGCAATTTGATCTCTGGTTCCTCTACCTTTTCTAAAACTGGCTTGAACATCTGAAAGTTCACAGTTCACGTATTGCTGAAGCCTGGCTTGGAGAATTTTGAGCATTACTTTGCTTGTGTGTGAGATGAGTGCAACTATGTGGTAGTTTCAACATTCTTTGGCATTGCCTTTCTTTGGGATTGGAATGAAAACTGATCTTTTCCAGTCCTGTGGCCACTGCTGAATTTTCCAAATTTGCTGACATATTGAGTGCAGCACTTTCACAGCATCATCTTTTAGGATTTGAAACAGCTCAACTACTAGCTTTGTTTATAGAGATGCTCACTTGACTTCACATTCCAGGATGTCTGGCTCTAGGTGAGTGATCACACCATTGTGATTATCTGGGTCATGAAGATCTTTTTGATATAGTTCTTCTGTGTATTCTTGCCATCTTTTCTTAATATGTTCTGCTTCTGTCAGGTCCATACCATTTCTGTTCTTTATGGAGCCCATCTTTGCATGAAATGTTCCCTTGCTATCTCTAATTTTCTTGAAGAGATCTCTAGTCTTTCCCATTCTATTGTTTTCCTCTATTTCTTTGCACTGATCACGGAGGAAGGCTTTCTTATCTCTCCTTGCTATTCTTTGGAACTCTGCATTCAGATGGGTATAGCTTTACTTTTCTCCTTTGCTTTTCGCTTCTCTTTTCACAGCTTTGATTTGATTAGGACAGCTTAGACCTAAAGAGCTGATGGAGAACTCATCCTCTTGGAGGTCATGATGAACCATCCCTCAGCTGTTCCATGGACATTCAGGACAGATACCTGAATTTTACTCATAAGAGGTCCAAACCTGCAGGTCATTATATCCATCAAGCACTTCAGTAAGCCATTCAGTCAAACTGGTGGAACTGACCCAAACCCTCACTCAGGCAATCTCCATAGAAACCTGCCATCCACACCTAACAGGGCTTCTCCTTAGCTCTTTATTGGGATGCCCTCCATCACCTCCATTGCTCAGAATAACATCTCAAAGAGCTAGGAAGGCATTGGGGGGGGTGGGAGATGTTTATTATAACAGGGTAACTGGGGTAATCTGGTAAAGTGAGATTAACTGGATTGCGGTGGCAGAAAGTGAAGGTATCTCTATCAGCTACTTCTCTCGGCACGTGTCCTCATTTACAAAGTGAGGAATTGTTTTCAGCTGCACTCGGGAGCATTCTGGAGACCTGGTTTTTTACTCCAGAGGTTTGGATGAGCACACATGCCAGGTTAGATATGTTGGAGATCAAAATACAGTCTAAGTGTTTATCATGTAATTCAGCCCAAAGTGGTCCTCATCTGCTTGGGTCTGGAGGAAGAAATCTCACTTCTAGCTGAGGGCGCTGTGCGTGTGTGTAGATCTGGGAAGACTTCCAGGAAGTGGCGACACTAAGCAGAGCCCTTAAGTCTGGTTAGCATTCGGAAATGGAAGAGGATAAACACCACTCTGTCCTTTATTCAGGACCTGGCATTCCGGACAAACCCAGGCCTTGCTTAATAACAACTACTGAGTCCCTGCACCTGCGGTTGCCTTCATTGTGTCCCTCAGGCCACGGTCCAGTGTTTACACAAATCAATCCTGGGAGCAGGATGGTAAAGACAAACTTAACCCATCACCTCGTCAGCGCCCTGTTTTGAGATCCCAAGAACCTGGTCAGGAACTATTGCAAGACAAGGTATGGAAACCCACTTGGAGCCCAGGTCAAAGGAGGGAGACTGGGGACTGGCATGGCACCCAGTTACAGAAAGTACAGGCAGACTGGCCCTGCAGGAAGTGGCAAGACCTCAGGCCTCTACTTTTTCTGCTTGACCAGCTACCCCCTTAGCCCTCCACTATAGAATGCTTGGTTTCTTAATTTTTTGTCTCCTGGACTCCCATTTCACTTCTCTGGCTCTGCAGATTGACGTGTCTGCTTGTTTGTCTGGTTACATGTGACCCATCGAGGCCTCGATAAAATGGTAGCTTCAGCCCTCAGGCCTCCAAGTCCTTCCTATTCCCTGTGCTAACTGGTCAGCACCAGGGGGTCCTGATTCCGAAGTCTTAGGTGAGGGAATCTGCTGGGTCCGCTTACATAAGATGTCAGCCCCTGGTCCAGTCACCTGGGAGCAGGGGCAGGTGGGGCCCTCACACAGGATAGCTTTCCCCTTGCCAGATGTGCATATATAGAGAGACATAAGGCGGAAAAAGTTCATTATTGTGTCTCTTCCTTTTAGAAGTTGTAATTATATTTCTCTCTTATTTAGAGGAATATAGAGCAGCAGTGTATAATAGAACTTCCTACAAATAATGGAAATGTTCTATATCCAATACAGTGACCACTAGCCACATGTAGCTATCGGACACTTGAAGTGTGGGTAGAGCATCAGAGGAACTGGATTTTTTATTTTATTTCATTTTAATGAATTAAATTTTAAATGTAAATAATCACTTGTGATTAGTGGTTACTATATTGGACAGTGCAGCATAACATTACTATTAAGTTCATCAGCTACAACACACTTGGTGCTCTCAGGTGGAAAAAAAACAAAGTAGGATTGGGAGAACAAAAGCTAGTAGAGGCAAAGGAAAAAGTTAATTAAAACTAACTGAATAAAAGATAGAGAGGATGCATGTTTATGTATGAGAGGGCATCTGAGGTGGCATAAACTGAGTTGTGAGCAATAAGAGGTGAGAAGAAGGGGATGCTTGATATATACAGTCTTCTCACACAGGATTAAATAATGGAGGTGCTGAAACTGCAGAGGTCAGACAGTTCCACATCGTGGTCAGCAGGGGTCTCCATAGACCCAACACAGCTTGGTTGCAGAGATGAGCAGGGAGGTGTATGTGGTGCAAGAGAATGGGACACAGAAAAGCCAGCTCCAAGTGGGTCAGAGAGGAGTGGGGGTAATGGCTCATCACTCTGTGCTAAGCACTCTTTAAGCACCTCATAGATAACAATCCTGTGAAGTACATACGTACTTTTTATCACCCCCATTTTACAGATGGGCAACTAAGGCAGAGCAAGATAGCTGTCTTGGCCAAATTCACAGAGTGTTGCATTCACAGTTAGGAAATAAACCAAACAGTCTGGCTCCAGAGTCCGGGTTAACTGTGATGCTCTGCTACTCCTTGGGGGAGCCTGCCTCTACATGGCTTAACCCTGCCTAGAATGTGCAAGTATGTCATCCCTCAACTGGGTTATCTTCATTCATCTTTTAGTACTAATTATCCTGTGGGAAACATTTCCATGAAATATTGTACTCCTTTTACTTTTTTTTTTTTCCTGCAGCCACTTTTTATTCATTTACTTGTTCTTGTATTCAGTGAGCAAACATGGAACATGCTATGTTTGAGGCTGGGCATTGTTGTCATTTAGTCACTAAGCTGTGTTTGATTCTTTGCCATCCCACGGACTGTGGCTTACCAGTCTCCTCTGTCCATTTCCCAGGCAAGAATACTAGAGTGAGGTGCCATTTCCTTCTCCAGGGGGTCTTCCTAACCCAGGGGTTGAATCTACATCTCCTGCATTGGCAGGTAGATTTTTTTTTTTACCACTAAACCACGAGAGATGCCCAAGGCTGGGCATACAAAGAATCAAAGAACTTGTTTGGGGCCTCATAGCTCATCAGGGGAGATAAGAAATGGATGGAGAGACGTCCCCAGCCATCTGGGGGTTAAGATTCTGCCTTCCAATGCAGGGGACTCAGGTTTGATCCTTGGTCTGAGAACTAAAGTCCCACAAGCTGTGAGGTGTAGCCAAAAAAAATTTTTTTAAAAGAAATGAATGTGAATACCTGTTTCACAGGTATGAAGGGCTGAACGTCTTGAGATAGGGACAGAAATAGGAGAGAGGTTCTGGCCAGCTGGGATGTTCTAGGTTCCTTGGAGGAGGGAGTCCTAGAGGTGAACCTGAGGACCAGGCAGCATCGGAACACATCCACATGTCTCCATTTGGGGTTTCAGTGCCTTCCTCTTGCTTCTGACAAGATAAATTCTTACTGGAAGGTGGCCTTTTACAGGAAATTCAGAACTCAAATCATCAGTGTTCAGCTGCCCCCAGTGCTGCATCCTGGTGGTTACGGCGGGACTGCTGGTGAAACGCAGGCAGTTGAGGCGCCTCCTGCCTCCTCCACACACTGATCTTCAGACTCATCAAGAACAGCAAGAGCTTCCCTCTGAGTCCCAACCATCAACACAGGCCTTGCCCACACTCCAGGCACCTGGATTCCTTGGAACCTGGCTCGGGGGCCTGTCCAGCAAAGCTTGGAAGCCCAGGTCCCTGCAGACTTGCTAGTTAATGAGTTCTGCAAAAACTAGGTCTGTCTGTAATCGAAATGGGAGTACAAGGGTCGTGCATTCCCCGAATTAATTCAATCCTTTTAGAAAAGAAGTGAGGCAGTTTCAGCTGCTGCCTGCAGGATCCACGGAGAGGTTCTGAGCACCATTACTTCCATTTGGGGACCCGTTGTTTTTCACCACTTCAGCATAATCGGGAAAACATTCTCCAAGTCTATTATTCTTGTCTCCTGCTGCCACACTGAGGCAGTTGTTAACAATGCCCTCTGCCCACCCCAGACCCCTCCTTCATTTAAATACCAGTCTGATGGGCAAAGAGAGCATTTAATGACTACTCCAGGCTAAAAAGTTCCTATTATTTTATTCCCTTCTTACTTTCACTCGATTTCCTTCCAGATGGGGACAGGTGGGCATAAGATAAATGAAGCTGGAATTACAAATGCAAAAAGACAGATCTAGGTGTGGTGAAGAAATTGGATGTGGCTCAAAAATTTGTCCAGGTCCTTATAGTGTGTCCTCTGTGTGTGTCCCTGCTGGCCACCAGCACTACCACTCCAGCCTGGCTATCCTCTGAATGATCTGGGAATAGGCAATCAGAGTGACCAAAACTTTCCCTCCCATTGGAGTGGTCTGAGTATCTCAACTGAAAGGAAGGAGAAATTTACTCGGAGGGTGGGGGGACTTATCCTAGCAGCCTACAACCAGTGTAGACAATCCCAGCCTCAGGTTACCTTGATCCCCAAACCTTGGGCCCCCAGTTTAATAGCACACAACCTTTATACCAGTCTTCTTTTCTGTCTTTATTCAAATGCCATCTCCTCTGGGAAGGCTCCCTTGATTACCCCTCTTCAGTGCTCCCTTCAAAGCCCTGTTTAGTCCCACTTACTGGTCTATGGTGCCCTTCTACATAACGGGGCTGTTTCCACTTCCCATGGCTAGGGATTCGTGTACAGGGGAGGTTTGGTGCCGCTGCTTGTTGTGTGACCTTGTGTATAGCTGTCTCTGGTCCTCAGCAACATCATTTACATTATGGGGATGCTAAGACCTACTTACAAGGCTATTTAGGAGGAGTAAACCAGATCCCAGCTTCCCTCTCTGCCCTGGGGCTCTGGAACCAGACTGACCCAGCTTTGAATCCTGGTGTCATCCTTTTCTTTGCCTTCGGTCCTGTTACAATCTCTCTGAGCCTCAATTTCTTCATCTATAAAATGATGTCGCCTAACCCCTATCTCATATACTTGTGGGGAGGATTAAAAGGGATAAAACTTGCAAAGTGCCTCGCATAGGTCTGGCACAGAATAAACATTCAAAAGCTCAGGCATTATTGTTGCTGTCTTTACTAAATTTGTGAGTTGGTTGGGGCAGCAAAGTCAGCCTATAATAGTGCCCAAGGGCCAGTGATTATTGAGTATACAAAGAAAAGGAAAATGTTTTCAATCTGAGCTGGGGAGTATTGTACAAATGTAATAATCCATGTTATACTTTGTCACTCAGGAATTATTAGGACATGATGCAGGTGATCAGAGAATATGGGTGAGAAGGTGCCTGAGGGTTCCCTGGTGCCCCTCCCCGCTGTTATAGCCCCCTTTAGCCTTCCAGCTCTCCCAGGCTCTGCTGGATGCAGGTGAGCAGGAGGTGACAGAAAATCACGCACTGATAGCCAGAAATTTAACCCAGAAGGAAAGAAAATCCATGGCTGCCAACTCACATGCAGCCAGGAGCAATTGCTAGTGAGTCAAGGTCGATGGCCGGACAGACGGTAGGAACCAAGAGGAGGGTTGGTATTTGCTGAGGTTGCTGATTTCCAGGCTCTAGCCTGTGGTGGAGCCTCGGCAGTGTGTGCATGGAGACTCTGGCCTTCCTTCCCGGCCAAGATGGTCTGGGGCTGCTCTGAGCCATCCCCTGGAAATACTCACTGGCCCAGAGCAGTGCCCATGTTTGGATCTGTGCCTGTGTCTTTATCTATAATAGCTAGCATTTAATAAAGGCTCATCACAGGCCAATTTACAGGAACAAACCTGTGTAATTTCAGGCTTGTCCACGACGCAGACACTGCTGCTTCCTCACCATAAAATGGGGACCATAATGGATCCCACGGGCATTAGTCAGGATCAGCTAAGTTATGTTGTGGTAACAAGTGCCTCCCAGATCTCAGTGGTTTAAAGTGGCCTCAGTCACACCATGTGCCCCTCCTGGATCATCAGGGGCACTGGTCTGTGCTATTGCCAGTGTCACCCTGGGGTCAGAGACTGACAGAGCAGCCGCTTTGTGGAACACTGCTGGTCTCTGGGCAGAGGGAGAGAATGACAGATCGTGCACTGATTTCTAAGGCTTCCTCTTGGAGGCGACAGTGTCTGTTTCCCAGTAAGCCCTGCATGGATATTAGCTAGGAACACCTCCATGTTTGCTATTATTTGCTTTAAAGATGAGGAAACAGAGCACAGAGAGGCCAAGTAACTTGCCTAACGCCACACAAGCGTTGCCCAGACGATGCCCTCCTAAACAATACACTATGCCACCCATCCCCGGAGCACCAGGCCCCCTCTGAGAGCCAGGCTGACTTAAGACACGATGTTCCCTTGAGGAAAACCCAGTGTTTCAAGATGTGAAAAGGGATGCTATCATTTAGTGAGTGCCATGTACACAGACTCCATGAATTCTCACAGCAGCTCCAAGGTACAGATAATTATTCCCATGAGAAGATAGCTAGATGGGGGACAGGTTCAGATACGTGAGGTGATCTGTCCACAACTAAAGGCTGGGTGGGTGGAGCCAGGACTCCCACCTGCCCGTTGGATTCAGAAGCCTATGGCTCCCCTACCGCATCACTGTGCACATGGCCAGTGGCCTTGGGTGCTTTCTCCAGGGACAGAGTTGGCTGTTTGAGGGCGCTTGGGTGAATTCAGGGATGAACAAGCTGAACTATCTACTCCCTAAGAGGAGCCTAGGGTGTGTAGAAGAGAAAGAGAGATCAGAGAGAGAGAGGTAGGGGGAGCTCAAAGAGAGACAAGAGAGAAGAAACACAGTGAGCCAGAGAGTTGAAAACAGAACAGAGTGGCCCACTCATGAGTCATCATGGTTTTAACTTGCTGAGGGAGAGGTACGGGGAGGTTTTGTGAGGATCCCTGAGGAAGCAGATGTGGCTTCCAGTTGGTGGGATTGGGCAGGCTTCAGGAAGGAGGTGGCATTTTCCCTGTGCTTTCTAGATTAGATGTATCTGAAAATGGGGAGGAAAATACAGAGGACGGAGCCATGTGGGCAAATTCCGGGGAGTCGGGACTTCTGTTCAGGGTGTTTGGGGAGCCAGAGTGTGGACTGTATGTTGGGGAGAGTGAAATCTGGCTGGGATCAGGTCTGATTACAGCAAGGCTACTACAGACCATCTTTTGGGCCGCCATCCATACAGTAATCATAGCTTAGAATGTTTATCATGACATCCCGGCAGATGGCAGCAAAAGTCTGGAGGAAGGGGTGCTCGCTGGCCATCTCTGTTTGCCCCCAGGTCTTCTCTCTGCCCCCTCCCCTTCTCTGTGCCCTGGAGGCCACCACCACCTCCTCCAGACTTCCTATTCTCTGGCTTCCTGCTTAGCCAATGCGAGGCAACAGCAGGAGACAGGCCAGCTGATGGACAGAGAGGTAGGGTATTTATTCCCTCATTCCCCTCTTTGTTGGCTTGGCAGTGGCCATGACCCTCTGTTAAGGTTCTCTGTTGTTATGTGGGGCCCATTACTATAGATGCGGCTCGTGTGGTTTTCCATAACGGCTTTCTCCTGATGTCCCTTCAGGCCTATGTGTAGTTAATGGTTCTGCTCAGGTGTTCCACCATCCTTTGCTGGTTTTTCTTAACTCTGGCCTCACCTTGGTAAACCATCTTTTCACTAAACTTTTTCCAATCACCGATTTTGAGTGAGCCATTGGTCTTCTGCCAGAATAGGGCTCTTTCCTAACTTGACAGAGAGATTCCATTTGACTCGCAGCTGCTTCAAAAGCCTTCTGACCTTATTCCATGGCATTTGGGGAGTTATTCCTAGCAGGGGACCAGAAAGCAGCCCAAACTCCATCAGTCATGGGGTGGCTGAAACAAAAGTGCAGGGCCGGAGCAGGAGATGCATGGAAAACTCTTTCATCTTTTTCCAGACTCCTGGCATCCCTGTGAATGCTGTGCTGAGATCAGTGGAATTCCGAAGCCAGGACAGAAGCTCAGAACAGCAGTGACAGTGGCTCGCAGGTTCTGCCCCCCCACTGCTCTCACCTGCAAGTGTTCCCTTAGACTGTGGGCCCTCTGAGGGCAGCTGCGCCCCTCCCACCTCTGTCTCTGCGAGTACAGCCCCATGAGAACAGATGGGTAGTGGCTGGTGAAATGACCAGAGCTGGCCTGCACTGACCCGAATGCTCCTTTGGGCATTCCCCAGGTTTCCACTGGAAGGTACACCTGCCCATATCAGGGAAAAGCTTGACTTAAAGGGATTTTCGGAAAGCACCATTTTATTCTTTTTCAAAACGTATAGCAAGTAATCAAGAACATTTCTCTTGAGTCCAGTGCTATTTCCTCTTCAGTTCACTGCCCCTCTAGCCAAATCCCAAGTCTGCTTTAATGAATATAGAAAACTCACTTGTCATTAGTTGGACAAAAGCTAATGGACTGGAGTCCTTGAGGACAGTGGGTCTCTTGAGCAAATTAAACACTCCCCTTGCAATCTTGAAGTCTATGTTAAATTGTTTATCAAACCCTTCCCTCCCAGGTAGCATTAAGGTAAAATTTTCCAAGTCCTGGCCATTAGGTCAGAAATTTTTCTTGGGTAGAAGACAGGAAGAAGGAAGTCATTTCAAAAATGTTATGTTTTGAAGGAAAAAAAGTCACATTAGTTTGGGGACGGATCCATAAATATACTCCACCTCTGGTGTCACTCTTATCTTCACTCATAGCAGACATTACTAATCAATCATAAACTCTTTCCTATTCACTCAGAACAAAACCTACTTGTAAACCAAGGTCAAGAGTGAGTCTCCACTATTTTGTAGTCAGAGAAAAAGGTGAGTTGGGGGAGGTGCAGAGGAATGAGCAGTGGGCTGGGCATCAGGAAACCTGAGCCCAGGTCTGCCGTCATCTCCCTCTTAGAGTCTGGTTCCCCCTTTGTTCAAAGGGGAATCCTTCCTAGCCTGCCACCTGACCTTGTTGAGAAGATGGTGAAGGTCACAATCAGAGGGGCTTGCCAGGGCTGTGGAGCACCACCACACCAACTGGACGGTCATGGGTGGGCACTGTCATTCAACAAATGCAGAAACGAGCTCTCCAAGGAGTTAGGACAGTTCTTCAGAGGTTTTTGTCCGTAAGTGACTATTGATGTGTGGTTCCCATGTGCCTGTGAAACTACATGTGGCTGTGGGGTGAGGGACATGACTTGGGAGGATGGGTACAGGGCTTTGAGGGCAGGGTCAGAGAAGCAGAATGATGGAGCATCTGGGAAGAGGATAAGGGAGCCTTGTCTTCACTCAATTATTCACTTATTCATTCACAAAAGTTTCCTGCCAGCACCTGGGATGGGGTTTGCTGACTTGTTATCAGGTCAAATTGGAGCTGGCTAACACCATTCTCTGAACTGCAGTCTCATGAGTGACAGGGGCCTTACGTAAAGACATGAATTTGGAGAAAGGTCCACCTCTGACTGGCTGTTTGTCCTTGGGCAAGCCACCTCACCTCTCTGAATCCCAATTTCCTCATCTGCAAATTGGGGGTGAGATGGCCCTCAGGGGGTTCTCACAGGGACTAAAAGAGATCATACATGTAAAAATGCCTGCCACATAGTAAGCACTCTGGAATGTGAACCAATTGCTCGGTATCAGGACCAGCTAGTAATGCCTCAGTCCATGCTTACAGAAATGGAATTGAGTGCAAATACCCAAAAGAGGGGCTTTCAGAGTGCTGGAAATGCTTTTACATTTGTGCAGGGAGAAAACAAATATTATTTGCCACTAACTGTGAGGAGCATGCTAAAGGCTTTGGGTAAGGCCACTGGAAATTGAATAACTTCACTTGCATCAATTTCATTCAATTTGTAAGTACTTGTCTCTGTATTCAGGAGGAAAAATGAATTCAGCTCAATCAGCCAGCCTGTTACCAGGTGGTTTGGGGGAAGCCACCCTTTCTCAAAGGCCCAGGGGTGTTCAGTGCTGCCTGGAGCCGAATGAATGGAACTTGGTTGTTTTTTCAGTGACTTGGGAATAGTCCACAGCTAATCATTGCCTTGCTTTTTACTGTGCTCCCAAATCAGGCACCTGCAAGGAGCAGCTTTGAAAAGGTATGTCAGTCCCAGGTTGAGGGACATTGACAGAGGGCCAACAAGGACATTGATGGCTACCCGTGTCCACAGCCCAGTGATGTGGGAGTTAACACTAAGGCAGATTGGCAGCATGTCCACCCCGGAAAGACAAAGAGCAGGAGAAGGGGAATTCTGAGAAACAGCCCCTGTTTCTCTCGATCCTTCCCTTTTACCTGTTTCACAACACTTAAACTGATTGCCCTGAGCATACCCCTGGGCATGGTCAAGTACAAAAGTATCCTTTCTTTGGACATGGACACTGCCATAGAGAAATCTTGAACTGGACCTCCAACACTCAACTTATCTCTCCTGCCCTGGCCCATAAAAAAGGTCTGAAGCTAGAAACTTACAGAAAAGGAGATCCTAAATATAGACGTTATTTAAAACTTTACAGATCCATTTGCCATCTTCTCTCTCCCACCTCTCCCCACTTCTGTGCATGCCTTTCTGCCTGAAGTTCCATGGGGATTCTTTAAGTTAGGGTTTTTCCACCATGAGCTGCTCTTATAGAAATTGAATGCTCAGGTACAACAGTTGCTACAAAAGGCACGAAGAAGTGTAAATGACCTATATTTCCTCCCTGGCCGCTGGCTGCTGCAGAGTGACGGGTAGGTAAGAACACTTAAATGAGGCCAGGACAGATGGCCAGGGTGGGAGAGGTGAGCCCTTGGATGGGGCCAGAGTTTGCATCGGTCCTGCCCTACCTCCTTGATAAAAGGCAAAGAGGACAGAGGGAAGGAGGAGGAGAGTCTCATGGGAGAATTCCGTCTGTAGGCGCTTGTGCTCAGTCGAGAAGACAAGCAGGGCTCAGCCCTGCCAGCCTCCAGGCCCCACCTCCCCAGAACGGAACAAGCTCTGATTGTGTTAAATGTTGACGATTCTCATGCCACAGCCCCACGGGGACAGATTCTGGTGAACATGATAGATAGACCTTGAAGTGGGAAAGCAGATGATGTTCGAAAGCATTGCGCCAGGGGAGAACCAGTCTGGGGCTTAGAGGAAAGCACGTTTTGTTTGTTTTTGTTTCAGCTGGATCTTGTTCAAGGGAGGTGGAGGGGACACTGAAAAATGCCCTTTTGGTCCTCTGTGGAAGCTCAGGCCTTGGGTAGCTGCCATTTAAACATCCTCTTCTGCAGTGTCAGAAGCCCCCACTCTGGGTCTGGCATTGTGGGGTTTTCTGGGGATGAAGAAAGAAGTCGGTTATGATCCCTGCCCTGAGAGCCTCAGTCTGGGCCAAGACAGAGCATGCAAAGACAAGGATGATACAAAGCTATTCATGCAGTGATGGGAGGTGTTACGAGGGACTGGGGAATGGAGGCAGGTGCAGCTGATGTGTTTGTGCCTGTGTGAGTATGTGTGCATGTATGTGTGACTGACAGAAGAAGATGGAAAGGGTCAGTGGGGAGGGGATTCCTATAGGTTGTACCTCAGAGGTCTGGGTGATACCGTCCACATTTCTTATGGATGGTGGCCAGCACCAGGGTCTTGTGCAGAGGAAAGTGAAAGTCGCTCAGTTGTGCCCAACTCTTTGTGACCCCATGGACTATACAGTCCATGACATTCTCCAGGCCAGAATACTGGAGTGGGTAGCCTTTCCCTTCTCCAGCGCATTTTCCCAACCCAGGGGTCGAACCCAGGTCTCCTACATTGCAGGCAGATTCTTCACCATCTGAGCTACCAGGGAAGCCCAAGAACACTGGAGTGGGTAGCCCATCCCTTCTCCAGCAGATCTTCCCAACCCGGGAATCAAACCAGGGTCTGCTGCATTGCAGGTGGATTCCTTACCAGCTGAGTTACCAGAGGAAAGACGGGAGTAAAAACCGGAAAGGAAACAGGAACTGACTCTTAGCGTCCATGTGTGCCAGGACTTTCTCCTGAGGGCAGTGGGAATACATAAGATGGTTTTAGTAACCTCACTTTTAGTACAGTGAGGAACCCAGTGGGGTTGGAGCTTTAGGGGGAAGGAACCCTCAGGATGGGAGGGGGCAACAAACAGAATAGTGTCGCCAGGGAATGGTATGAGAGGGGACTCCATTATTCCCTCACTCAATCTTGGACCTAGCCTATCTTTGTTAAAACAAACAAACATGGGTGGCCCAGGAGAATTTTCAGAGGGCAGGGAAATGCTTCCTGCCAGTCAGAGGGCATGCATGCATGCTAGGTCGCTTCAATTGTGTCTGACTCTTTGTGACCCTATGGGCTGTAGCCTGCCAGGCTTCTGTGTCCATGGGATTCTCCAGGCAAGAATACTGGAGTGGGGTGCCATGCCTTCCTCCATGGGATCTTCCTGACCCAGGGATTGAACCCATATCTCAGGCATCTTCAGCATTGGCAGGCAGATTCTTTACCACTAACACCACCTGGGAAGCCAGTCAGAGTGGAGTGGGACAATTTACCCTTGGAGCACAGTTATCCAACCTGCAGCCTGAGATGGGCAGGCAGTGAGGCAGAGAGCCAGGCAGACAGGAAGAAAGGGGCAGTGAAATCATGCAGTGGTTGGAGTATAAGCTTTGAAATTAGACAGACTAGCTTTCTATTCCAATTTTGAGGCTGTCTAACTGTAAGCACATTATTTAATATTTATATATCAGTCAGGATAGTCTAGGGTATGCTGCAGTGACAAACAGGTCTGAAATCTAAGTGGTTGTAAATGACAGAAGTTTATCTCTTGCTCATGCTACCTTTCATAGGTACCTGAATATCAATAGTAACTACAGAAACCGTGTTGATGGAGGCTTCTTTTCATTGTGTCTTCTGCAATAACTAAGGCACTGTGTAGAGAGCATTGTAACTCACTTAAATGAGTTGCCTCACTTTCGCTCTGGTTTCATTGGCCAGAGCTTGTCTGGCTGTGTCTATCTTCATAGAGTGAGAACTGGAATGGTGCTGAAAAGCTTACACACACTGAGTCTCAATTTCCTTATCTGTAAAATGGGAACAAAACTACCAACCTGAGGTGGCTATCACGAGTCTAATGAGAGAATGCACACCAAGGTCTAGTTGCACTCAGACAATGAGAGCTGGGGTTAAAAAAAAAAAAAAAAACACCTTTGGGTCAAAAGGGAAATAAAGAAAGCATTTGTTGCTTTTGGAGTTTCCTAGAAAGCATAGTTCATTTGCCCTGAAAAAGCTGCTGTGCCTGGAACAGCTGGAGCTGGAGTTCTGGCCTTGATTGGGACCCCAGGAGCCCCTAGTGCTCCTGGAACTCCTGCTTGGGAAAGACTTTCCTGCCTCCATGAGGCTCAGGGCTGAGCTGGGTGTTCTCTGAGGCAGCCTCAGGCCTCCTCCCCAAGACCATGCATTTCAAACACCGACCTAATGCCTTTGCTGGGCCTTGGAGGCCCCGAGGAAATAGCATTTCTATTCCAAGAATCAGTTCCCATTCATCACCGTGAAGCACGATACCTGGGGGAAACGGTAACTGAGACTTTGCGAGTCTCCAAAGACTGGAATGTGTCTGCACGAGCTGAGTAATTAGAGCAGTTTTCTGCACACATGCCTAATCTTTATTTAAGACATTTCACTTAGGTACACATCTAAGTTATTCAAAAGTCAGTTAGATGTGAGACATGTGTATCATCTAACAATCTCTCTTCTCTATTTTAGAATAGTTGAATAAGCACCAATAATCCTAATTGCAAATATTTACTGAGCCTATGCACTAAGCAACTGCACTGTGTACTTAACTTGAAACAATTCATTTGATGTTCATAACAACTTTCTATTCTTTCCTGTACCTGATCTGAGTGACTTAGGACTCTTACTTGCTTCCATATGATGTCATCTTTAATCATCTTTGAGGGGAAAGTGGTGAATAAACGGAGAGTATTTTGTCTCTGAAACGAAGAAAATCCTGGTAGCTAACACATATATGGAGCTTGTTATGTGCCAGGCATGGTCCTCCACACCTGCATGTATTAGTTCACTGGTCCTCTCAATAGCCTGTCTGTGAAACAGATCATATTATCCCCATTTTTACAGTTGAGGAAACCTAGGTATAGAGAGATTATGTGATTGTCTCAACATTACCCTAGCCAATAGGTGCTAGAATCAGCACTTGAACCCAGATTGAGGCACTTCATCACTATACCTTCGTCTCCTGGAGTCTAGCAGTCCTGATGTCTTTAACTACCATAGGGACCGGCATATGGGGGACATTGATAGGGAGGCTTTTCACTAACTTCTAGATCAACAGAACTAGGATCAATGGTATAAGCCACAAAGAGGCAGATTTGGACTCCATCTAAGGAAAATCTTCCTCAACTCATGTGGCTTATAGATCAAACAGAATTCCTTGTAGGCAGTAAGTCCTGTTGGGCTTGCATAGTTCAGGTGGTAAAGACTCCACCTGCAAGACAGGAGACCCAGGTTCTTTCCCTGGGTCGGGAAGATCCCCTGGAGAAGGGAATGGCAATCCACTCAAGTATTCCTGCCTGGAGAACTCCATGGACAGAGGAGCCTGGCGGGCTACAGTCCATGGGGTCGCAAAGAGTCAGACACGACTGAGCAACTAACAGTGTCAGTATCAGTAAGCTCCTGTCACCAGAACCCCTCAAGGAAAGACTGGATGACCTCTCCCAGGGAGCGATCCATGTGATTCCTTTCTTGGGCTTGAGGTTGACTTGGATGGCCTGTGTGATTCTTTGACATGACGGTTTTATGAACATTACAACAGTCATGGCATCTGAGTATGACGGAAAGTATTAAACTGATATACCCCTCCTGTACTGAACACTGGGAGCGGATGACAAAGCTCCACGAATTGAGTGGTACATATGAAGGCCCAGGACACTTTACCAGAGCTCAGTGGTATCATCAGATTAGGTTCGCAGCAAAGCTACTCTGACACATGATAATGATGTTAACAATTGTTGTTACCTGGATAATCAGTTAACCTAAGTTCACTTCATCGACTCTAAGTAGTGTAATTTTCATTAGTCAAACCTGCACTTTTATGTTTTCCTTTTCTAGCTTTATTAATTTAGCTGACTTTTACAGAAATGCTGAATTTGGTCATTTTTCTTGATGCTCTGTAGGGTTTTATTCTTCTTGGCACAATCCTTAGAGAATGAGAAGTTGTTGAAGATTGGGGGCGGGGGGGCAGCTCACTTGTTCATTGGGCCAGGAGAGCTAGGCAAAGGCCAAGGACCTAGCTGATAAGCGGGTGCTGTGGGCAGGGGAGACTGACAGAAACAAAGGACAGATGAGCCTGGGAGTCAGGAGCGAGGAGACAAGTTGGCAGTAGAAACTGAGTGACCCCCTCCAAAAAAGGACCAGGCCCTTTTGGGGCTGAAGCCCAGGGCAAGGGGAAGGAAGTGGTCACAGGCTATGGAAACAGAGTAAAGCCAGAAGGAACCATATGGATGCGATGTGGTCCCTACCTCAGCTTCTGGGCTATTGTCCGGGTCCCCTGGGGCAGGAGGCAGTTCTATTTCAGGTGGGACATAAGTTCTAAATGCAAGAACAAGAAATTGGTGGTAACTGATGAGCAAAAAGGACCTAATACAAAAGAACCAGGAGCTCCTGGCAGCAAGTTCAGACCAGTGCTTGTAGGCAAACCCCTTCTCTCCTCAGCTCTTACTCTCATGGGGGTAGAGGGCATAGGGCCAGGATGCCAGCCCCAGCGCTGCCCTGAATCAACATGTAGCCTTCCTCCTCTACCCTTCCTTCAACTACCCTTCCTTCTCTGACCTCAGTTCCTCATCTCTATGATGGGACTATTGGTTTAGATATTCCCTAAGGACTTCCCAGTTCTAAAACATGGTGGGGGCTCTCAAGACATCTTGTCCTTCAAACAGGCTGTCAAGGAAATTAAACCAACTTCGAGTCTCTCTCTCTCTCCTCTGCTCAAGAATCAAGGATTTCTCTGAGATGGAATTTTTGATTTACAGTCCCAAGAGCAAAGTGGTACAGGAGGGAATAATAGGCTCTTTAGACTTGGAAGCTCCTGCAAGAAATGATGGATGTCCCCAAGGGAAGGTACATCCAGGAAGGTGTCCCCAGTCCCCCAGCAGGAATCAATCTCCCTCTGAACACCCAACACCTCCCTGATAGTGCTTTCTACCTGGTATTTTCAGTAGCTGCTTATGTGTCATATTCTCCATGAGGTCCCAAGCCCCCAAGGTCAGAGATTGTGCATCTAATAGGCTCAGGCAAGATCCCAGGCATAGCTACTGTCTGGCTGGATGAGGGGACTTCTCTGATTTTCAACCAAGTGTCCTGCTTCATTTTGTTGGGAAGACCTACTAGTGTCTGTGCTGCTTAAATGTACGGAAGCCCTACCAGTTCAGAGTTCCTCTTGCAAATAGAGAAAAGACAGTGGGGTTATGGGTGGGGTTCTAGGTGGGAACTGTCCAGTCTTCCCTTAGAATGCAGCCACCTCCAGGCTTTGTGTCTCCCATCTATGGCCCTGACTCCATTGATGCTTCAGAGCAGATCCTGGGGGGATGGGACCTGGGCTGGCCTGCAGGTTTTTAACACAGCTTGCCATCATCTTAGGGTAGTGGCCCAAGAACTGGGACCTGGTGGTATCACACTCTAAATGATAAACGTCATCACTGATGATGCCTTTACATTTTTTTTTCAAGATAAGTATTTTATTTATTATTTTTTAAAATTGAAGTCTAATTGCTTGACAATGTTGTCTCAGTTTCTGGAGTTTACATTTTGGCAAAGTCTGTGCCTAGCCTTTACCTGCTGAATCTTCATCACAAGTCTCGTGCTCATGCTTAGTTGCTCAGTCGTGTCTGACTCCTTGTGACCCCATGGACTGTAGCTCCCCTGTCCATGGACTTCTCCAGATAAGAATACTGGAGTGGGTTGCCATTTCCTCCTCCAGGGGATCTTCCTGACCCAGGGATCCAACCTGAGTCTCTTGTATGTCCTGCATTGGCAGGCAGATTCTTTACTGTTGAGCCACCTGGGAAGCCCCATCACAGCTCTGTGGTAGTAGAACTATTGTGATTCCCAAGTCACAGATGAGAAAACTGAGGCCCAAATGTACACAGCCAGGGATGCTTTTCCTCTGGCTCCTCACATGGCTCCTCCTCATCCCTATGGCCTGAGCCTGGAGCATTTCTTCCGCAGACCAGCCTCTTGACCACCCTCAATCAAGAGGCCCCTCCCTCGCCCCATCATTCTATATCCAGATCTTTAAACTTGAGCCTCAACCAGAGTCACTCAGTGGGCTTTAGACCCAGATTGTTGGGCTCCATCCAGAAAGTTCTGAGTCAGTATAGCTGGGGTGGATCTTGGGAATCTGCATTTCTAACAAGTTTCCAGGTGATACCTATGCTATTGGTTCAGGAACCAGACTTTAAGGTCTATCAATCACCAGTCTGTTTATTTACTTTGAAACACTAATGAGCCTGTGATTGCTCCATTTCTTTATTTGCCTAATTGCTTATGGTCTCCTCCACCAGACTGTAAGGTTCAGGAGAGCAAGGACAACACAGTATCTGTTTGGCTCACTGCTCTATCACCAGCTCCCAGCACAATGCACTAACAGGTGCTCAGTACGTATTTGTTGTATGAATGAGCGAGCAGGGGAACTGACACCAAATCCGAGCCTATCTGACTCGAAACTGTGCTCTGAACACCACTGAGGACCGTGTGCATTTGACTTCACGCCCTCCAGCTGGGCTGGCTTCTAGTTATTGGGTACATGGGTACCAGACGTCTAATTGTGTCCACAGCGACTGTTCCTCACAGTCCAGTCTACACCCTGGAAACTGCCCAAACCTAGAGAGGCCAAGAGGCCACGTGAGCAGCGTACAGGGTACTGTGAGAGGCAAGGCCTCCAGTGTCTGACTGCCCATACGTGGCAGGGAAACTGAGAGCCCAGGAGGAACCCACCCACTGCATTTTCGGCTCACTGGCTCTGCTGGGGTTGTGTGCAGCCAGCCCTGGAGGCCCCCGGGCCCACTGGAGTCTGACAGAGGCAGCTGGTGACACCGGGATGCTTGGCTGCCTGTTGAAGCCCACAGCCTTGTCGATGCTTCCTCCTGAATAAGAAGGCAGGGGAAGAAGAAAACGAAGTGGAAGGACAAAAGATAATATAAGCAAATTGCTCACTGTGCTTCTCTTTGGCAAGCTAAATGCTTACTGAAATTAAGGTAAGCTTGACAGACTTTTGTAAGCAGTTTGGGGGCCTATCTGAGAATATCTTGCCTTGAGAGACTTCTATTAGAACTGACTCCACAACTAATAATGTGGTCTCTGTCACTTAACTCAAAAGCCCCTCCTAGACCCGCACAGTGAAGCGTTAAGGAAATAAAATCCCTTTTATTTTTTTTTTAAACATATACAGCAAAGTTTGATTTGTTGAGAACATTTCTTCAACTGACAGGTTACAAGCCATGTCTGAGAGGCCCACTGGGAACTTTCAAAATTTGAGCAGCAGTTTCTAATCACTGATGATCATTAGCATTTTAGTGAATAGATTTTTGATAAGAAAAATCTTTGCTCTGTGGGAAGAAAAAAAAACTCTGACATTTGATAATGCAAACAGAGCAGCAATTTTAATTAGGCCTCCAGTCCTCCTTGGGGTGGCAAACACTACACAAGATCCAGATGTTTTTTATCCTGCAAGATGTAAACTCATGGTTGTGTCAAGCCATTGGTGATGGGTGCTGTGCCACCAACTGGGTCTCCAGGGTGAACAGTAATAACCACTGTTTGCTGAGCACTTATGGTGGGCCAGAGGCGGTGCTGTTTCACCTGTATCCTCTCAATTTGTCCTTACATCAATCTGATGAGATAGCTACTATGATTATCATTCCCATTTTACAGATGAGAAAACTGAAGCCCAGAAAGTTTCAGCAACCCAGAGTCACCCAGCTAGTGGTGGAGACACTAACCCAGGTCTGTGTGACCCCAGAGTCTCCACACTTACCCACTGGGCCATACTGCCTTCCCAGATGCTACTCACTGGGGACAAAACGAACAAGCAAGAGCACTGGGCTCTTGCCCTGGCTCTGTCACTGTGCATGACAAGTTGTGTGACCTCCTCGGCCTTAATCTCCCTGTCTGTGGAATGGGGATGTGATCAGCCATCTCTTCTTCACTGGACTCTAGGGAGCAGAAGGCTCTGGGGAAAAAGTGTGTTTAGAACAATTTTTTCTCTTGTGGAGCTAGAACCTGACACTGTATCTTCTTCCCTTTGATCTTAGATCTTAAGTGTACCATGCCATCAGTTTTCATGAATTTTTAGTCAAGAATTAATTTTTAGACAAAAAATTTCTAGGCAAGAATTAGTCTATTACCATAGATCAGTTTTGCTTATTCCAGAATAAGTGGGATCATATATTATACACTTTCTGTGTCTGACTTCTGTCCTTCATCATAATATTTTTGAGATTCATCCATGTTGTTGTATCTATACGTAGCTTGTTCCTTTGTCTTATTGAGTTGTATTCTACTATATGACTATATCCCAGCTTACCAATTAATTCTCCTGTTAATAAATATTTAAGTTGTTTCTAGTTTATTATAAAATTTCTATGACAATTCTTGATGTAGCCTTTTACAGACATATGTTTTAATTTCTCCTGGATGAATACCATAAGTCATTGGATAGATATATGTTAAGCATTTGGAGAAAGAGCAAAAAATATTTTTCAAAAGTGGTTGCTCCATATTACACTCCAAACTGTGCAAGTTACAATTGCTCTCCATCTCCAGCATCTGGTGTTGTCAGCCCTTATCATTTTAGCTATTCTAGACAGTGTATAGTAATATCTCACTGTGAGTTTGATTTGTATTTTCCTGATGACTAATGACATTAAATGACTTTTAAAGTACTCATTAGCCATTTGTGTATCTTTTTTGTGAGGTGTCTACTCAGGTCTTGTCTATTTTTTTTTTAAATTGTGCTGCTTGTCTTTATTATTGGGTTATAGGAGTTTATATATTCTGGATATATCTTTTATCAGATAAGCATGTTGTGAATATCTTTTTGTCATTCCATGGCTTGAAAGAAAGTGAAAGTCGCTCAGTCATGTCTGACCCTTTGTGACCCCATGGACTATACAGACCATGGAATTCTCCAGGCTAGAGTAGATAGCTGTTCCCTTCTCCAGGGGATCTTTCCAACCCAGGGATCGAACCCAGGTTTCCTGCATTGCAAGCTCATTCTTTACCAGCTGAGCCACCAGGGAAGCCCAAGAATACTGGAGTGGGTAGCCTATCCCTTCTCCAGCAGATCTTCCCACCCAGAAATTTAACCGGGGTCTCCTGCATTGCAGGCAGATTCTTTACCAACTGAACTATGGCTTACCTATTTATTTTCTTTCTTTTTTTTTTATTATTGTTTTTGCCATACATTGTCATGATATCACCA
>ML661898.1:1340983-1467151 GCA_007570785.1 Antilocapra americana | reverse complement strand
TGGTGATATCATGACAATGTATGGCAAAAACAATAATAAAAAAAAAAAGAGGGGTGATATCTGCTGGTAGACTCATGGACTATAGCTCCCTCCTGCAAGATCCACTCTCTCTGAGTTAAATCACATTGCAGGACACTCATTGCTCCCACACGTACAAGATGACCCACAGGGAGCAAGTGAGGTCCGCCCCCACCAGCTTCTCTCTGAGAACTGAAGAGCATGTGGCTTATGCTGGGGTTAAGAATGAACTAAAGTTCAGTATTCCTGAAATGCCTGGCTGTGGCTCCACTCACAGGGAGCTACAAAGAGGGCATTCACCAGCTGTGGTTTCTAAGAAACCAATTCGCAGAGTCACAGAGACCCTGGCCTGGAAGATCTGAAAGGTCCCCAAGCTAAGACCCTGTCTTGTGCTGGAGCTCCTCCCTGACGGCCAGGAGAGTGTTCCTCCAGTCTCTGGGCACACTTCTGTGATGCAGGGCTCACGCTCCTCCTTGGACCGCTCAAGAGTCCGATTTGCCTGTGACACCTCCCTACAGGTGCCACTGGTACAGAAGAGCATCCTAGTCACCATATGGGGAAAGAAAAAGTCAGAATGGCTGGAGCCTTGAGCAAGTGGCAGAGGCAGGAGATGAGGGGCAAAGATGGCAGGACCTTAAAGACTGAAAAGGAGTCTGAACTCTGCCTCAAGGGCAAGGGGACGCCTCTGAAGGACATTGAGCAAGGGGAAAGGTTAGCCCTGGGGAAGGCCCCAGGGATGCAGTGTGGAGGACAGGGAGGCTCATCAGGAACCTGAACCCAAGGGGGATGATGGATGTGGAGGTGATGGGGAGACGGGTGGGAAGACCGAATGTCTGGCTGAGTGGCATTTGGTGACTCAGCAGATGTAGACTAGCCCCCACCGGGAGGACAGAGGCAGTAGATGTTGTTGGTGGGATGGGAACCCAGGGACACAGCTTTGGACAAGGAGCTAAGTTCACTCATAGACGTGGGGCATGTGAAATTTGTGGGGAGCCATCTGGAGACTTTGGGGATTGTAGTGGAGGCAGGAGGTTCAGGCAAAACCCCCTGATTCCCCCACCTCTTCCTCAGCAATGATTTACCTACCCTGGGCCTCTGAGAGAACTAGTCTGCTCCAACTGGAGTCACAATTTCTGAACAGGTATTCTGTGTGGAGCAGGGATTTTACTGTCCTTCCTCTGTGAGGTCTCTTGAGCTTGGGGTCTTGAGGGGTCCCGGATTCTCTGGGGACAGGGAGATACTCCTGTATTTTCCATTTCTCAATGGCAGCTCCAAAAGGGCTCAGAAGGCAGGTGGAGGCTGGTGGTGGGGGTGGGGCAGTGGGAGGGAGGAGGAGGAGACCAAACAGGTGCACAGATGCACAGGTGTGTAAGAGGTTGTTGTGTATACAACAACACAATAGATGAATGTGGGTTTCTGTTTTACTAAACATTCCAGGTGAAGCATTTCTCATGGGTAAAGTGAAAACTATGAAACTGTTAAGCACTCAGTCGTGTCTGATTCTTCTCGACCCCACGGGCTCTAGCCTGCCAAGCTCCTCTGTCCACAGGATTATCCAGGCAAGAATACTGGAGCGAGTTGCTATTTCCTTCCCCAAGGGATCTTCCCCACCCAGGGATGGAACCCAGGTCACCTGCATTGAAGAGGAATTCTTTACCGTCTGAGCCACCAGGGAAGCCCTCTCATGGGCAAGGAAGGAGCCAAAAGAGAGGAACCTTAAAAATTGAGGCTACCTCCTTGGGTCCAAATTTTAAAAGCTTAGGAACTGCTGAGAGGGGAAAAGAATGGATCAGATGGTTATAAAAATGAGTTGAAATAAAAGGAAAGAAAAGACAAAATTATTATGTAAGCAATACATCTTTATATTTGTGAACTAGAAAGTGTAATGTGTGGTAAGGAAAAGGTGAGGGTGTCCTTCTAGGCTTTCCCCGTTTCCTTTAGGTGGCAGGGTCACAAGGCCTGGCTCTCCTCTCCTTGGTCCCGGAAGTACAGCCCAGTGCGGGTGGGGAGAGGTTGGGGGGCATGCAGGGACAGAAAGGCTGGAGCCTCTGTGGGTGGCCGGAATCCTGGATCCTGAGCCTGCTCAGTGCGGGACGGGAAGTCTGGCCTTGGCCGTTGCCTCTGGAAAATGGGGCGAGGCGCCTGCGGGGCGTCTGGCCCGGGGGGCTGAGCTGCTGATGGGCACGAGGCAGGGGACGGAAGGAGCCGGCTGGAAGCTGGTAATTAATAAATGAAATGCCCTGGGACTGCCGCCGAGCCGACTCAGATGACATATCTGTCGCGGGCTCGGCAAACCATTAAATGACCATTTTCTGACAGAACGACTTCCCCCGCTGCCGCCGCAAGCTGCCTTGACTTGCCCGGGACGCGCGTGCCTCTCACCCCCTTTCCTCTGGGCCCGCCCCTCCCCCACCCAGCCCTCGGCCCTCCCTGCGGCGCCGTCCTCCCGGGTGTCGTCTCCCTCCTGCCTCTCCATCCCTCCGCCTCCCTCTCTCTCGGTGTGCCTTCGCAGCCTGCCTGTCTCTGCCCTCTCGGTCTCTAGGCGTCTCTGCCTCTCTCCTCCCCTCCCACCCCGGCGTCTCTTCTCTTTGTGGCCACCTCTCCCTTTCTCGGGTCTCCGCGCGCTCTCTCTCCCAGCCCCTCGTCCTCTCTCCCTCTCTCTGCTTCTCCCCGTCTGTGTAAGGTTTAACTACACCCCCGCCCCCCGTGTCTGGCTCAGCCTCCCCCCTCCCCCGGTTGCCTGACGGCTCCAGTTCATTTCTGCCTGTTTAATTGGGCCCCGGATGAGTTTGGTCGACAGGGCCATTCATCATGTGGCCGCGGCTGGCGGCGGAGCCCGGGGGAGCGGCGCTGACAGCTCCGCCAGGCTGGGATGCGGCCTGCGTCGGGAAGTTCACATATTTGGGCATTAGTGCAGCTATTAGTTTAACAAGCTTCGTTTATCCTTGTCACTACCACTTCAGCTTCCCATGTAATCATTTGAAATGTAGATTACAGCCAGACAAATGGGACAGCGCAAGATGCGCAGGCTGGAGGGAGTGACACTCCGCTGCTCGTTAGGGCTACCTTCCCAGCCCCAGCCCCTCCCAGGCCCGGGTTTGATTAGCTTAATATTCACATGATTTCGGTGGGATGCGCCAGTCACCTGTGTTGAGCCCCTCGCGCTGGGCCGAGGTGCTGGGGGGGGGGGTGCCCCCAGGTGAGGGTCAGGGCAGGGCCCCTCTGGTCTAAAGACCAGCCACCCCTAAGCAAGGATACACGGGAAGGCCAGGGCCTCAGAGCCTGTCTCCCAAAACCCCCTCCTAAGGGGACTTCTTCTGGGGATGAGGGGGTTTCCAAACTCGGCTCCTCTCTCCGGTTCTGATTTCTGCAGCCTGGACTGCTGGGCGCTGTCTCCCTGTGTGACCTGAGTGAGGTCTGTCCTTCTCTGGGCCTCATGTTCCCGTCTGGAAAGGAGGGTTTCGAATTAGATCACGTTGGCCTACTTTTCTCACCTTGATTCTTCTGAGGGAGTCCCCCAGCTTCTAGTCATTTCTGTCTCTCACCTGGGAGACTAAGGGTCCTTTTCAAAATGTGAACCTAGCTGTCTACACCCTACTCGAGAGGCCCTCGTGTAGCCTCAGAGGGGCTACATTCTGCCCCTCACAGAACAGAGGAAAGCCCCTAGGTAGCGCTTGGGAAGGGATGGGGGGAGGGTGTGGGGTTCCACCGCTGCCCACCCTCCAGTGCTATGTGCCCCGCCAATGCTGGTGGATGCACAGCGTCTCCCTGAGCCCCTGGCAGCTGTCAAATGCTCTCGCTCTCTGGGGTTTTACGCTGCTCTCTCTTCCAGGAGAACCGCTCTTGTGTCCCTGTGCCCCTCTCCCAGCTCCTTTCCTCAGGCACCTCTCTTATCTTTCAGATTCTTAGTTTAGAAATTCCTTCCTCCAGCACATCTCCACTCCCCCAGTCCTCTGCCCAGGGCTTCTTCTCCTTTGTGGGTCTCAGAGCCCTGAACCCCCCTTCAATAGCACTAATTACATGGGGTCAGTCTATTTATTTTCATCCCCGCTCGACTGTAAACTCCGTGAGGGCTGGGCCTGCCTAGCACGGGAAGTACACCACAGGGTTTGTAGGAAGAGTAACTGGAACACAAGCTCTATCTGAGGAGCCTCTCCCTTGCTCTGGTGTTCCTCACAAAACAATTGTGTTGTGCTAAGTTTCCTTCTTCCTGGCTCCCCTCTTCCACACTCTGCTGATGTGTTCTGGAAGGGTCAGAGCCTGATTCTCATCGGAAGGCTCCTCTGAATCCTTCAGCTTCCAGGAGAACATGGTCAGCCCACTTAGAGTTCAACCTAGAAGAGTTTAGTGACAAGACTCTATGCAGAGGTGTGCACATCACAGAGGAGACTAATGTGGATGGCAAGCCTCAGTGGGGATCTTATAACCCTGGACTGAGGGAAGGTGGGGTGGGGAGAACAATGTCATTGCCAGAACCCAGAGAAAGAGCTGGAACCATGGAAGAGGGGCTGTTACTCTAAAGGCAGCCATGCAGACCTGGGGTGAGGTGATGAGGGAGTGGGGGCTGAATTCTCTGATGAGTTCACTCTTCTCTCCCTCCAGGCTCTGGCTGCTGCTTCCCAGGGACCAGGGTTCTGTGTGATGTGGGCCACAGTGACCACCTCCTAGGATGTAGGGCAAGGTAGAGGAAACAGATGCGCTGGTGGGTTAGAATCCCACATGCTGCCCCCGCACTCCCTCAGGCTGGCCCCTCTGCATGGAGGCCAGGACACCCGAGAAGGGCCACAGGAAGGCACATCTCAGGACCAAGTGGACTCCTCCAGAGGGCTCCACAGGGCATGGACAGCATCAGCTGCTGCCTTTACCTCGTGTCTTCACTGGCACCTCTCTCTACCCAGCCCAGCTGGCCTTAAGCTTGGTATCTTTTTCCACCTCTTTTCCCTGCCGAGGTGCTTGTCTCCGATTTCTTCCTGACACCCTCTGAATAATGACACCAGACCTTGAAGCCAACGAATCGTGAATCAAAGTGGCTTCTCGATATCATAAAAGAGATGTTCTAAACCCCAAACATAAAGATCGTTTTATCTTTATTAATAGTTTAATGCATCTGAAAAAGCTATTTGACATTTTTTACACCTCCAACTCCTTCCTTCATGCATTGCTGGTCAGATTACACCAGGGTTCAGCCACTTAAATCCACTTAATAACTGACTAAATTCTACACTGAATTTACATTGAGCTACAAGCTGATTCTAGGATACAGATGAATTTTCTAACGGGAAAAAAAATATCCACACCAACACCCTGACTCCAAAATTGTAAATCTGCTTTAATAATGAAAAAGGAATTAAACTGTTGGGATTGATATCATGTTTAACAGCATTTCCTGATGAAGACTCTGCAGCACAAAGTGAAGAAATAGACTTTGATTAATAATCTGGAGTATTTTCTTCACCTGTTCAATTGGAGTACCACATTGGCAAACACACACGTGAAATTAATTGAAAACACTGGAATGTGGGCTCAGCGAACAATCCCTCTCTTCAGCTTCTGGCAGACTCAGTGCACATCAGTGTATGACACTGTTGGTAAAAATGCTTGGTCATTAATGACACTGACTTGGAATAATGTCTCGTTGGCTAATTGTTTACACTGTAGATACACACACCTACCATGACCACCACGATCTCAGAAACATATCCAAACACATATGACCACATTTAGCATATAAATCAGAGAAGGCAATGGTAACCCACTCCAGTGTTCTTGTCTGGAGACTCTCAGGGATGGGGGAGCCTGGTGGGCTGCTGTCTATGGGGTCACACAGAATTGGACACTACTGAAGTGACTTGGCAGCAGCAGCATATAAACACACACACACACACACACACACACACACACACACACACACTGGAGCCTAGAACTCCACACACCCACACTTTGGGCACTTACATGCAAATATTCTCTCAACAAGAGACATATATGCATGGGTCCATAAATAGTACACACATCCTCCCAAGCCAGGCTTAGCAGAGAAAGAGGGGAAAAACCTGCCCTCTGCCTCTCCTCAACTTTCCAGGAAGAAAAAAATATCACTGTCAGAAATGTGATAGGACTGTCGAAGACAAGTAGGAAAAATCTCAAACCAACCATGGAAGTTGTGAAACATAAATCCCAATTCTATTTGTTCTGCGACAGTGTACCCAACACACATTTTTCAAACCACACATTTTCAGATAGAAAATCAAAACCCTCACCAGGCTCGGAATGGCTGAGGAAGTTGGATGGAAATTCTAGTATCCTGGCAGAAGGAGAACTGCTGGCTGGCTGGGACTGAAGGATGCTCCTGGACCACCATCAGCAGGCATTAACTAGCCTCTCATCCTCTCTGTTTTAGAGTTGCTGTGCTGTGTCCACACACCCAGGGCTGTGATTGGACAAACATTCCATAGGTATGTGTGTGCACGAATGAAGTTGCTTCAGTCGTGTCCAACTCTTTGCAACCCTATAGACTGTAGCCCATCAGGCTCCTCTGTCCATGGGATTCTCCAGGCAAGAATACTGGAGTAGGTTGCCATGCCCTCCACCAGGGGATTTTCCTGACCTAGGGATGGAACCCATTTCTCCCCATTTCTCTTACGTCGCCTGCATTGGCAGGCAGTTTCTTTACCACTAGCACCACCTGGGAAACCCTCCATAGGTATGTTCTCCACTAAAAATTTCTTTCTTCTGGGGAGTCTCCAATAGCTCTGATCACCACGCAACTCCTGGGGCTGTCTTCTACTCCCCTGAATTGATAGCCAGGTCTGTTTCTCCACCGAAGCTCACATGATTGATTTCAGACCTCCAAGTAGTCTGGGAGCTCTTCCAATGCTTAACTTCTTTCTCTCAAAGACCTCTCCCCGATAAGGATCAAATATTGACTAAAGCAGTTAACTCCCAATCCCCAGAAAAGTAGATATCATTACTATATATTATTCAGAGTAGTGTCTGTTTATGCTCACATCCGGTTTTTCTTTCCCCGAAGCTATTTTGTTAATCTTGAGGAAACGTCCCAAGACTTCTTGAAAAGCTCCATGTTTTTGGTGGATTTGCTGTGCAATGTCCCTAAAACCATTTAAAGACTGAAAAAAAAAATGACATCCTTGGGTGAATTCTCACCCAAGCATCATTCTTTCTCAGAAAAAAGTTTCCTGGATCAGACAGTCAGGCTTCTCTTTGCAGAAGCCTCACTCTGCCCTCCCCAGTTTGTCCCTCATGGACCCTGAAGCCACCATGTTTAATAGTTCCCACTGGAAACCACCTGCTGACAGGCAGTCTGCTGCCATTGGCAGCCTGGCACTTCTTTGGCTTGGGGGTAATTTCCAATGACAGATGCCTCATTGTGGCCAGAGTTCTGCAATTTCATCCTCCACTTTCTTCCCAGCTCTGGGGAGGGCACTAGTGCTGACTGAGACCCAGCTGGTTGGCTAAGCAGGATCCAGTGAAAGTGTTAGTCGCTCAGTCGTGTCTGACTCTTTGTGACCCCATGGACAATAGCCCACAGGGCTCCTTTGGACAGGATCCAGTGCCAAGGGACTTTTGCGGGATGAAGATCATCACAGGGAAGGAGCCTTCCATATCTTTGATCTCTTATTGACTCTGAGTTCCTCTGGTCAGTGCTTGGTCTCTTGCTCTTGATTCACTGGGAATTGCAGACTCAGTGAGGTTTTTTAGAGGGAAGACCTGGAGAGCAGGTGGTTCAGCTATATGTCCCCTACCCCGTTGTGCAGTCAGAGACACTGAACCCCAGGTGAGGACCTTCTGACATGGGCTTGTGTATGTACGTGTGTGTTAAGTCGCTTCAGTTGTGTCTGACTCTGCAACGCTGTGGACTGCAGTAGGTTCTTTACCACTAGTGCCATGTGGGAAGCCCTCTGACACGGAATTAGGCAAGAGGAATTAGACAGGAAGATGACAGTTCTCTCTTGGGAGGAGGGCTCTTAGCTGATCCCTCCTGAGTTTCTGAAGTAGGTCTGGGTCCTCTGCCATCTGCACCTAAGTCC
The DNA here is from genome assembly GCA_007570785.1 of Antilocapra americana. Classification (NCBI taxonomy): domain Eukaryota; kingdom Metazoa; phylum Chordata; class Mammalia; order Artiodactyla; family Antilocapridae; genus Antilocapra; species Antilocapra americana. Next base: position 1,459,088 of record ML661898.1, on the reverse strand, counting down.
ACCCTATCTTCTGTTTCCCCTCAATTCAGTTAAACAAACATTTATTCAATAATAATCAGCTGAATAAATAGTAAACAAACGAGTCTCTTCTTTGCACCAAGCAGTGTAGGATGGGCAGTGGAGACGTGGTGGTGTGGCAGAAGCTGCAGCTCATGTTCCAACAGCCACCCTCTCCTTTGCCCGTAGTAATAGAATTTGTACCTGGCCAAGTAGGGCTGCTCGGATAAAGATCACCTTCTCCAGACTCCTTTGCAGCTAGATATGGGCACATGACTCAGTTCTGGCCAATGGGATGCAAGCAGAAGTGTCAGGTGCCTGCCTCCGAAGAGACAGCTGGTTCTCGTTTCTTGGTCTCCTCTGTGCTGCTTCCTGGAGTGCTGGTGCTGTCATCTTGGACCTTGGGACTGAGGGACACAGCCCAGGGAGGGCCAACAGTATCTGAGTCTTGTCCTCGTGGGCCTGCTGCCGCCAAGTTACCATATCTACCCTGTACCAACTTTCAGACTCCATATGTGAGACAGAATAAATCTTATGTCTTGTATAAGCTACTGTTCCTCTGGATTTTTCAGTAATTTACAGCTAGTCAATTGTAGGCAGTAAAATAAGTACTTAACAAAGTTTGAAAAGAGATCACATTCTTTCTGGCTTTGCCAAGAAAATATTTGACTTTTTCAAGGGGAAATTTTATTTAAAAAAAAACTAGATCCTCCTTTTGAAAATATTTCAAATGAAGAGATATGTGTATGTACACACGTACAACTCACTTTCCTCCCACCCCAAGCAAGCATGGATCAAGGAGCATTGATACTGGATAAAGGGAGGAGAAAGCACTGGACATTTCACTTTAAAATGCAGATCCTGACAGCAGTTCCCAGTCACCCCAGCTGATTTATGCTTTTTCCTGGAATTTTAGTTTTTCTAGGATTTAACTTTCGGCTGCATCAAAGTGTGGCGAGTTGAGGCATGTAAACACAAGAGCAAATCAACAGATCTGCTGGCTAAGAAGATACCTACACAGAGAGACATCCCAATGTTTCCTGGAAGAAACCTCCAAACTTCCAGGGGATGCTCTTAAAGCCATTTTCCCTCGACTTTGGAGAAAGGAAGCAACAGCTCTGTCCATAGGTCTCCTGAACTTGCATTTTCCCCAAGCTCCCCACCACTTGCTGTCTTCTTATAGTTGTAGTGGTGAATGGGAGGTGGGATTACTGAACAGTCAGGTCCGTTCTCTGAATTGTCACCTCTCAGCACTGCAGAAGGTGGCTGGACTCCACTCTTAGAAGCTCCATGAACTTTTAGTTTTGACTTTGGGCTTTGATTAGGCAATTTTTGGACAACAGGAAAAAGTCCACTAAGCATCAGTGCCTGGGAGACAGTGCTCAATAAATGCTAGCAGGTATGATGGTTCACAGCTCAATTCAAAGGGTCTTTGTTGTATTTAGAAACAGGGCAGAAGATCAGAGTGGACCAGAAGCACAGTTACTGATGAGAAGCCATGGGACTCCTTCAGTTCTTCGGGCGGGGAATATGCTTATTCTTCAAGCTTGAGTTCAACTGAGGTTAGGACAAAGGGTAAGAGCAGGGAGCTGGGTAGGACATATTCAGCCATTCTTTTGCTTCAGCCTCAGCCTCTTCATCCTTCACCTCTCTGGAGTTGGTAGAAAAGAATTGGGTGACACTGAGGTTAAAATTCTCTGAAATTCATGCGTTATATAGATACAGCCTGGCTATCTGTCCCCAGGCCCATTTCCTCTTCTTCAATGCACAGCCAGACTGCATTTCTCAGCCTCCTTGGCAGCTGAGTGTGGTCACTGGGTTCTGGGAAATTGAATGTGAGTGGAAAGGAAAACCTCCCAAGGCAAAATCCTCCATGATCCTTCCTTCTGTGCAGGCTGGATGCAGATAAATGAGATAAGCTTGGAAACCACATGTGGCAAAGCCAAAAGGAGGCTGGATCCCTGAGTTGCCTTGTGGAGGGCTGCCTGCCTATCAGGTACACCCAACCACTGTGTAAGTGAAAAACAGACTGCTGTGTTGTTGAAACATTGAAATTTATGGGGTGTTTGTTACATCAGCTGGTGTTGCCTCAACCAGTATACAAGTTTATATAGCAATTGAGGAAATGAGTTTGCACCTCATTGTCCATGCTTTAAGAACTTCTAGGAGTTTCAGAAGTTTATCTGCCATGCTCTATAAAATATGCACAGTGTTTTAATTCCACTTCCCAGGAAGATTTTCTTTCCAAACCCTCTTCAGGGGCCTTCCCTATTAAAAAGACCCATTTATAGAAACTACTACTTAGCATTTTTGGAACTTGTTATCCTATTCAGCAGAGTCTAAGTCAGGAGGGTTTGAACTCAGACAATTACTGCTCTTGATTAACAACAAGAACTGATGAGTTGGCCTTTCCAGTGTGCTAAGCAAACTCAGCCAAGCAGAAAATATCACTGAAGGGGAAACAACGGGAAGTGATTTTCTTGGTTACATTACTAGCCGTCGCGATATTTACACATGTTTGTGGATAATGTGGGAACCTCTGCTGCCCATGCCCTTCCAGATGACACTGTTGGGTTTGAAACACCATGAGTCCCACTTGACCTGGGCTTTGAATGTCAGGAAGTGGGAATGGGCAGGCCCAAGTGCAAGACCACCACTGTGCTCTTTTAGAGGCCCTGCTCCTCTGGGGGTCCCCAGGGCCAGCACCCAGGCCTAGCCATCAATGGGCAGCTGTGGCCTGGTCCTGTTGGACAGCCCAGCAGCAGCCTGGAGGAATGTCCATTTCCTCATACTCTTGCCCAAATTGGGTATTTTAAAAAGGTCTTTGTGAAGTTGAACCCTGTTTCTAATCTTGAATTGGACATTTACTAATATTTAGTATTTCTTCATTTATGAGTGATCTCGGCATGTCCTTTTTGGCTCAGGTGTTAAAGCATCTGTCTACAATGCAGGAGACCTGGGTTCAATCCCTGGGCTTGGAAGATCCCCTGGAGAAGGAAATGGCAGCTCACTCTAGTACTTTTGCCTGGAAACTCCCATGGATAAAGGAGCCTGGTAGGCTACAGTCCATGGGGTCGCAAAGAGTCGGACGTGACTCAGCAACTTCACTTTCACTTACACTTTCATGCATGTCCTTTACCTATTTTTTTGAGATGGTAGCATTTTTCATGTGATTGCATACAGCATTTTCATATATTAAGGGCATTGCACCTATTCACATTCTGCAGGTTCTTCCCCCCAGGTTATTTGTCTTTTCTGTGGGAAAAAACTATACATATAAAGGTAAAAAAAGAGAAAAAGTCAAAAGTTTTAAATTAATTAATTAATTTTATTTTGGCTGCACTGGGTCTTCATTGCTTGGAGTGGGCTTTCTCTCGTTGCAGTGCTTGGGCTTCTCACTGAAGTAGCTTCTCTTGTTGGGGAGCATGGGCTTTAGGGTGCTCAGGCTTCAGTAGTTAGGATGCTTGGGCTTCGTTGCTCTGCAGCATGTGGAATCTTCCTGGAGCAAGGAGCAAATCTGTGTCCAGGCAGATTCTTTACCACTGGACCACCAGGGAAGTCTGAGAAGCAGTCAAGTATTTCTATTTTTTCCTTTGAGACTTTTCTGTCTTTATAAACTTATAAAGTCACATTCCATAGTCTTACCTCTGGAGCTTTGTTCACTGTTCCCACTGCCTGCGATGCCTTTCCTTCCTACTGTCTCTAAAATTTCTTATTGGGATCCTGCCTATCCTTCATAGCTCAGCTCAAAAAATCATCTCTTCCAGGAAGCCTTTCCTGATCACTCTTCCCCCAAATGAATGGAATCCCCACACTGAACCTAAATAAATGTTTCTGTCTGCCCTAACCATAGGTGACATCGGTTATGTTGCCTGGAATTAAAATGTGCACATCACCTGCCCCAGATGGCAGGCTCCTGTTGATTCATTTTTGCACTTCACCCTTCTCTTGGGCTGTTTGGGCTATTGTAACAACAACAACAACAAAAAGCCACAGACTGGGTGACTTAAATTACAAACACTTATTTCTTACTTCTGGAGGTTGAGAAGTTCAAAATCAAGGCCTTGGCAGATTCAGTGTTAAGTGAGTACCTATTTCCTATGCCCTCATATAGTAGAAGCGGGTCTCTTTTATTAGGGCACTAATCCCATTCATGAGAGCTCCACTCCCATGACCTAAGCACCTCCCAAAAGTCCTACCTCCATACACCATCATATAGGGGAGTAAGTTTCGACATATGGATTTGGGAAGCAGGGGGAATAAATATTCAGTCTGCAGCAACCATCCTCCTGCATCTAATACTAAGCTTGGCTCAGAGAAACTTCTAGTTAGAGTTTGACCTTTGCATGGTAAAATTTTGATTTCTTTATGGCAGGGGCAGCATTTTGACAAAACTCACATCCATCATTCAGAAGAAAATCTCACACAATGCATAACCTGTTCCTCATAACATCTTCCAAGTAAACATTATCATGTATATACCCATTATACAGATGAAAAACTGTGGCTTCTAGAAGTTAAGAGACAGCTCACATCACCAAACTGACCCTTAAGAACTGCAGCTGAGACTCCAGGCTGGGCTCTTGGGTGTCTTTATCCCTCCACCCTTTTCATGGCCCTGGTGTAACCCTATCCCTTGACGGATCACCTCTGTCCCCAGCATCCAGCATGGGGCTTGGCTCCAGTGGAGATTTGAAGAATGAATGGGTCTAAGGCTTGAGCCTCACATGGCAGGCCTCAGGTATCTGCTCCGCCCCTCTTTGTGATGGTTGCTGAGGATACAGGAGCTGCTGGACCAGAACGTGCCTGAGCGTGTTCAGGGTGGCATTTCCACCCTCCTTACTGAAAGCTAGTAGGGCTTCTCTATAGTTCAGATGGTAAAGAGTCTGCCTGCAACACAGGAGACCTGGGTTTGACCCCTAGGTTGGGAAGATCCCCTGGAGAAGGAAATAGCTACCCACTCTAGTATTCTCACCTGGAGAATTCCATGGACAGAAGAGCCTGGCAGGCTACAGTCCATGGGATCACAAAAAGTTGGACACGACTGAGTGACTAACACTTTCACTTTCACTCTACAGGAGGTCTGGCCCAAGCCCACCATCCTGAATGAGGATGTCGGGTATGAGGGCTGCACATGCCCTGGTTACTGCAGATACTGGTGCCCCATGAGGAGGGCAGACATGAGGACTCTGTCCCCAGAGAGCCGGGGACAAGGGCTGCAGCCTCGGGGACAGAAGCATGGCTTTGCTTCACTGGTTCCCTTAGGTTTGGAACCCAACCTTCAGTTCCCAAATACAGCTGCTTCCCTTTGAAGTTTGTGCCTCTAAGTCCTGACCGTTGGGGAGAAAGGAGCTGGGCCAGTTCTCCATGTAGCATCTCTCTCTCCCTCAGGAATCACCTTTGTCACCATCCATTGCCGAAATGAATGGAGGCCGCTCAGCCAGCTTTATTAAATATGAATGAGTCGCAGCCCATGGCCCCCACGTGGTCACTCACCCACTCCATCTCTGGCAATTACCGTGTTGCACACACTGTGCCAAGGGGCGCAGCGGTCCCTGCCTGCCCTTGCAAACTGACACTGCCCAGCAGGGGCAGGGCTCGGGCTGCAGCTGCCCTGCCCCCTGATGGAAAGTCACCCCAGGCTCCTGTGCAGCCAAAGCACTCAACTCTGAAGGCCTAGAGACACGGCACCCTCCCCATGGAAGGACTGTGGATTCTTAGGCCCTGAGCTCTGGGCCAGATATGGCCTGTGGCTTTTGAGCCCAAAGACGAAGGCTCCTGGTATGTGCGGTTTCTGAACTCTGTTGCACACAGCGGTGTGTGGGACGTGCCCAGACTGCTTAGGTTCTAGGCAACTTAAAGATCCAGCCTGGTTCAAGGTTAAGAGAGTGTGTGCATGCACACACCATTACTGAGCATGCATGCATGTTCACCTTCACAAGAACCCCTAGATAATAAGCTTCACATTAGCAGGATCCTTGTTTGCAAGTTTTCTAGCGCTGGGGACAGAAGAGATGCTCAACCACTCCGCTGAATGAATGAATGAGGTGGGTGTTACTGACCATTTTGGAGCTAAGGAAATTGAGGTTACAGAACTCAGCCAATGATCCCCATCACAAGTCAAATCCAGGGGTTTAACCAGCACTCCCCACTGGCCCAGGGGCTGGCAGTTTGCCTGGAACCTCTCAAGGGTGGGGACTCTGCCTCTCCCACCCCTGCCCAGGACCCAGCCCAAAGCGCCAGCATATCATCCAAGTTGCACAGATTTGTTTTGACCCCGATTTTATCAGGAGAGCCAATAAAACTCCCCACAACTCCAATGGGCTTTGTCAAAGCTATCAAAGACCATCTATGAAGTTGTAAAAATGAATGCGATCAAATGCTTTTTCTGAACTTAAAAAATTACTTTTATTTTAGGAACCAATAAAATTATGGCAAATATTTACAAATAATTATCTCACATAAAGGTTACATAAAATCAATTCTTCACAAGTAACAGTCACTCATGAAAAGACACACAGATATTGAAACTACGCCAATCTTATTGCAAGTTTCTCCAACTAATCTAAAATAAATGTGTTGTGATCAACCATTTAACTTAGAATAAAACCACAAATTCCAGGTTCAATGAGAAAAAAATTTAAAAAATGAAACCAAAATCCCACCCTTCTGTTTTCCCCAGTCCCACCCCCAGCCCCTGCCCTCCTCCCAACAAAAGAAAAATATGTCTGACATCTTTGGCAAATTGTCACTGCTGTAATTACATTCAAATATTATTACACACAAAAGCAACACACATCACTAAGGAAAAAAAAAACACCAATATTTCAAGTCAATTATTTTCTACTAGAAAAAAAGAATACAAAACATACACATTTTTAAGAAGCATTTTTTTTTTTCAATCTGTTGGAGACATCATCTCCCACGTTCAAAGGCAATTCAATTGTGGTATTTTTTGTTTGTTTTTTTTTTTTTGTTCTTTTTTTTGTACTTTTTTATTTTTTACAAGTAAGCGTCTATGCAGGCATCACAAACTTTGGCGGTAACCGTAGATATGTACTTTTTTGATGCTGGAAGGTCAAGTCCCTAAGACAGTCAACTGTCTCAAAGAATTAAAAGCAAAAATCCATGTGTCTGCCTGGCAATGAGTTCCATTTGCAATGTAATCTGCATTTCTACAAATACTCAATGTCCAAGGCCACTAGAGACTGAAAAACCAGGGCATCATCTTCCAGCAAGAGTCAGGGCAAAATCCAAGTCAGATTTCCATCCTTGGCCCAAACTTGGAGGCCCAAAGGCTGGGCCCAAGAGGTGGGGTCTCACTGCCCACAACCCCACACTGTACTGGCAGCTTGGATCCAGGGCACGGGCCTGCCTCTTCCTGAGCCCCAGGACAGGCTACTGCCAGGTCTGCTCACCTCTTCTGACCAAAGGCAAGAAGAACAGGCAAGAACTGGCATGAGAAGACTCAGTGCTTCCTCTGAGTTTCAAGTATGTCTGAGATGTCGGGATGCGAGTGTGTGTGCGTGTGTGTGTACACTCACATGGGCACGTATGAAGGGGAAGGCCAGATTTGGAGGCTCTGAGCTTTGCAGGGTGTTGAAAATAGACTCAGGACTTATTTATTTTCTTTTTAGCTTTATAGCAATTAATTGGCTATTGATTGGTTGGAATGTTCAACTCTCCATTTCCTCAAATACAATAAAATAGTTTCATTAAAATGTATTCATGCTTGAAAATAAGGGAGCCATTAAATGGTTTCCTTTCTGTTCCACTCCAAGGGAAATGCACTGTTTGTAAATCAACAATCCATCATCCAAAATCACTTGTTCTTTACGGTGCTTTTGGAGAAGATGAGGGATGTGGCCACGAGTGTGGTGACTGGGGCTAAGAGCAGGCCTGTGGCTGCAGGAACGGGTGGGCCCAGGTTGGGATGAGTGAGGCTGCAGGCGGGCCTCCTCCAGCCAGTCCTCAGAGCCAGGGAGGAGGGCACCTAACTCCCAAGGAGTCCCTCCCTGCCATGCTCCGAGTCGCCAAAGCTGAGGGGCAGAATTCCTGCCCTTTCCCTCTGGCCCAGGGGCCAAATATACCACCTGAGACCAAGTCCCTTTTAGAATTCATCAAGATTCCCTCAATAAATAGATAAACAGTTGCATTTTCTCCTCATGTGGCTCAGGAGCCTTAAGATGTAGGAAGAAGAACAGACTTACTGAATGGTAGTTCTGTTTATCCTCGGAGGTGAGCCAAACAGAACCCCTGGGAACATGTAGATTGAAACTCTAGAATGGTAGGGATGTCACCCCGAGGTCCCCTTTGATTGGGGGCTAGTGGAGTCCAGGAACGGGACCCCGTGTTGAGAAATTACAGCGAATGAAAGATCAGCTGGTGCCTGCCTGCTCCCGGCAAGAAGCGCCCTGTCAGAGAAGCTGCAGCCCCCTCGTCAGGAGAGCGGGCGGGCAGAGGACTCGCTCCCGGTCGGCCCCCTGGGACCTGGCCGCCACTTTGGAGGCACAGCCTTGCTGACAGTGGGGAAGGTAGATCAACACCGCAGCTCCACCATGAATATGCAAGAGGGAATCCTGAGTTTCGGGGACAACAAGGGACAAGGGGCCGAAGGGGCTGCCGGGAGGTGGGGCACAATGCGGGCTAGGAGTCCTGGCCTGACAGTCCAGCTTTTCAGTAATGTATTTTGTTACCTCCTACGAAATGCGCTTGCCTTGGACCTCTTCGAGGCCCAAAGAACTGAAGGAATGCATTCTCCTGGAACACCATGCCTGGAAACCATCAGTCGTGGGCTCCTGGGTTGGTGAGGAGCCAAGGCCGCAGGGCCGCCTCTTAGCAGGGACGCCAGGGAGCTGGTCTTGCCCGCAGGGCTGTGGATCCACCCACTCTAGCCTGGCCCTGGCCAGTCCAGGGGCCTGGAGTCTTCTTTACCCTTGTGGCAATTGTGTCTCAGACATAGCTTGTTTCCAGGTATTTGTCAGGAGTGCTTGGTTTATTTTCAACATTTGCTCTCCGCAGGCTTGGAGCTAAATTTTAACTGAAATGTCACCCTGAAGAGCGTGGCTGGAGCCAGAGGCTGCCACATCAGGGCATTAGCTCAGCGATGTGACTTCTCATTAAGAGATTTCATCCTCAGCACCCCTGTAGTCACATCTGGGATGCTTCCCTGGACCTGTGAAAGACCCTGGCAGCACTGATCTCCCCTCAAAGCCAACAGTCCCCTATCCCTACCACATCCATGGTCTACCCTTCCTGCCTGCAAAGCCCACACAGCCTTCAAGAGCTGGGAGTGTGGGAAGGAGAGGGTAGGTCCTGGGGGTGCCTGTTCCTGACACTGACTTGCTGAACCTTCTCTCTTGCCTCTCTGAGCTCCCATCTTCCTCGATGTCCTTCATCTGCAATGAAGGACAAGGAGGTGAAGAAGAAGGGAGGCATTGATCAAAGACTGAGGGGTCACAAGCTGGTGATCCATAGGTCAAAGTTCACCCAGACTCTGTTTTTTTTGCTGACAGAGCATTTTAAAGTTCTCACACTTGAATGCCATTGGGTACGGCAAGCACCCACCACCTAGGATGCCTGTGCCCTGGAGAAGTAACATGGTCACCCCACCTGCCCAGCCGAGGAAGCAGCTGCTCCAGGGCTCTTGAGATGGTGATGGTTACTTCCCAAGGCTGTGGGCACCCCTGATGGCTCAAATCTGGGGACTACTGCATATTGTCACAGCCAGGTTTCAAGTCTGTTCCATAAGAAGGACAAAGAAAAGAAGAGTGTGGGGACATCTCTGCTGACACTGGAGCCTGGGACCCTGCGAGTCAGAGCCGGGCCCACATGCAGGCCCTGTCAGGCCTTGGGGGACCTCCTACACCTGCTGAGTCTCAGGCACAGCAGGGAAGGAGTAGGGATGAAACCTCACAAGCGTTGGCAAAGGCCTTGCATTTTTTCAGTGTTAATGGGAATCAAGTTGGACCAGCAAAGTCACCACCACCCTGGCCCCTCCACCAAGCTAGCCTCCGAGTCACTGTTTTTTCTTTCCTCACTGCATGTCTTGGGGTTTCTAGGAGACTGAAAGGTGTTTCTAAGTCAAACATTTCCATGACAGGAGCATGAATCTGGAGAGAGAATGAAGCCGGGAGATCTGAGCATTCTCTTCACCTCTGTCTTGCCCTGTGAGCCTCTCAGTTTTCCCATCTATAAAATGGGCATTGTGATCTTTGCCCCATGGGATGGTCAAGGATTGCAAAGCACCATACAAACATCAGTTATGAAAGGGCGAACCCTAACTAAGGCGCCTTGGGAAAGGGATGTGGATTTGATATGCCATCAGATTTTTCTAGGTTGCAGTTAGACTAATGATATGAAAATTTTTTGTAAAATCTACAATGTCGTTTTCAAAAAGGGCTGGAACACAGGGCTGAAGGTCCCCGGAGCAATGCCCCAGGCCTCCTACCACGATGCTGGTGAAAGCCCTGGCCTTGGGTTTTCCATTCAGAATTCTCTGGCATCTACTCAACGGCTTGTGTCCTTTGGAACCTTCCACTCCAAGCTCCTAGGCAGCTCTGCAGGCAGCATGGGAACTCAGCGGGTGAGATCAGGTACGTGTGTGGGAACAGGCCTGTGCTTCCATGTGCGCTTGTGCTTCTGCCTGGCAGCCCAGGAACCAAGTGGTTGTCTAATCAATACAAATGCAATCTGAGGACTTCAGAGGAGAGAGGAAAGGCATGGAAGGAGCTCATCACAGGTCAGGAGAAGGAACAGGATGGGGAGAGGAGTACACTTGGGGCCAGGTGGGCTTTGATGAGGAAGGATAGTGTGCACTTAGGTAGCCAGTTCAGGGAAAGGTGACCTCCTCCCAACAGCCTGAAACCCTAGGAGCATCAGGATCCAAGGATGTGGGTGCCAGAGGCCAAGAGGCCTGTGCTGCAGACCCCAGACGCCACCACTTTCTCTGGAAGAGAGGGAAGGTGGGAGGGTCCAGGTGACATACCTGCTCCTACCTTGCCGGGCAGATGGATGTGCGAGCCGGTTCATCTGGGCTCCTGGAGGTGGCTCTGGCCCAAGCTGCCTCCTTTCTTTGCACAGCAGGTTTCAGGATGGTGGGTGTGCCCGCGGAGAGCCCACTGGGGCCACCTCTGCCCTGGGGACTGGGCTTCCTTGGCGATTCTAACAGCCCCAGGACACACTGTCTGAGGAGGTGGCCCCGAACCATCCCCTGCTGCCCTCACCATCACCTTCTCGCCCCAGGGAAGGGAGGATCACTACAAGCCAAGAGTCAGGGGGCCGAACCCAAGCCTCATCTTCACTAGTCGCTGCCTGGGGACTCCACCTTGCCGAGCCTCAGTTTCCTCTTCTATTCTGCTTCCTTATAGGGGTATTGTGGTGGCGGGGCAACACTTGGCGGTGGTCAGAGGAGGTCTGCTCTGTCTCCCTGCCTGCTCCTAGGTCTCCCTGAGCTAGGCCTCAGTTTCCCCTGAGGGGAGCTGACCTATGTCTTCCTCAAAGCTGATTTTCACCTCTCTAGGTGTTCTTTTTTTTTTTTTTTTAACTTGGTCCAAATATTAGCAGGACTCAGGTGGCCCAGTCTTCTTGCTCAGAAGTGGAGGGCCTGCCCCAGATGCCCCTGTTACAGCCCCAGCAAACGGGGAGAGGAAGGAAGAGAGGGAGAGCTTTCGGGTAGTCCTGCAGGGGAACCCTGCTGTACCAAGGCAGCCAAGGCTCAGAGAGGTGAAGGGTCTTGCCTGAGGACCCACAGCAAAGCAGGCAAAGGTACATCCAGGACCAGACCTCTTGGGCCTGATGATGTCAAGCATGGGCTCTCCCCACGCCAGCTGCGTGCCAGCTTGGTGACATGCAGACATGAGGCACACTGTCACAGGAGATGGCCAAGTCCCCTGTCATGGCTGTCATTCAGCCCAGATTTGGATGACGCCTCTGCCTGGCTGTTCTGAGTTGGCAAGAGATAGTATGCAAGGAATTGAGGTCCAAGGCAAAGAGATGGTGGCCCCTGGTACCTCCATTTCAAAACCACTCCCAAGTTCACACACCAGTTCCTCACTGCCTGTCCCGTTCTAGGAAGCTTTCCTCTGCTCCCCAGATCTTCCCAGGTCGCTTTTTCTGACCACTCCAGCCCACAGTGAGTTCTCCCAACTCCCATTCCAGGCTCCCAAAGCCCTTGGCCATGGCCTGACCATCACAGCCCCTTGTATCAGCAGGTAGGTGCCCACTATGCAAAGCAGGCATCCGCCCCCACCTGAGCACCTCGGTTCCCAGAGGCAGAGCAGGCTCCATGAGACGGAGAGGGGCTGCTCAGGAAGTTCTGGCTGACTGTTGTAGGTGTTTTTGATCCTTGGTCCAGACAAAGTCCTTTCTGTTAGTCACTGTCTATGCGGCAGGGACAGGCTTGCCCTGAATCCATTCTCTGGCATCTTGGAAGGTGGGAGAAGTGTCCATGGTGGGTGTCCAGTGTGATTTGAGCCTGGGCGCACCTTAGTAAACACATCCCAGTTCAGTTCAGTGGTCCAGGGCAGGGGTCTGGAGAGCCTCATGCTCCACCTTGAACCATCATCTTCTGGGTCTCGTCCGGCCCTAACGTTCCAAGTTCACAATGCAATTGGTATCTTGGATGCCATCTCACTTTAGAACAGTAGCTGAGGAATCTCCTAGACAGTTCTCTTTTGAGTCCTTTGATACAGAAAAGAGCTGCTTGCACTGCATTGGGCCCAGGGAAATGGGGGCAGGAAGCCAGGGAGGGGTCTTGGGGGAAGGGGGGTTGCTTAGAGCAAAACCAACCCAATGAGACTCGTAGTCCAGATATTAAAGAAGTAGCATGAGCAGAGGCTGGGGTCTAGAGGTGGGCATCCTTAGTCTCAAGGGCAGCTGCAAACCCACCTTCGGGGGCACCCAGGGCAGAAAGGTGGCTCTGTGCACAGGTCCAAGTCCTCCTGTGATACCTCCGGAATGCTAGATGCAAAATGGGTAGGCAATCTGCTCAGCTGGACCCTCGGGCCCATAAAAAAAGCAAGAAGGTATTTACATGGGTGCTGTTGAAGCAACGAAAGCAAACTTTCCCTTCCAGGCCTGGGGAAGGAAGATGGGTGGATGGTCAGACAGCTTGGGGTGTGCGGGTGGGGTGGGGGGGCGGGCAGGCTGTGCTGGGGCTGTGGTTGTCTGCAGAACAGTCTGTTGGTTTGCAGTCACCACCGGGAGAAGCTCATAAGGTGACTGTTAGAAATGGACAAGTATCTAGAAGTCCAATAGCTCTATCAGAGACCCCGGAGTCCCTGGCAGGAAATGGGGGAGGGAGTTTCTGGCGAGGAGGGGTTGCTGGGGGTGATGGTCTCATTGGGCCCCTCTGGCTGTGTTTGGAGGGGGCTGGGAGGCTATGGCCTTCAGTGATATGTGTCAGAAATGCTTGGCGCCTGCCTGGCTCTGGGGGTCAGTGGCGGTCGTAGGCAGTGGCAGCTGTGGGCGGGGCGGCTCCTCTGGCAGCAGCAGCGCTGTAATAGTACGGGGAGCCTGAAAGACAGGAGAGGCCACGGAGGTTGGAGGGAGACCTCGTGCCCTGAGCTCCGTACCTGGGGTCCCCTTTCCACCAGCGTCCCCTACCTCTGTCCTTTCCTCTTCCTCCCCCAGTCCAGACCACTGTCCTCTCTCACCAACTCTTGGTCCCTCCTCAGGGCCACTGCCTGCTTTAGGTTTCAGGGCATCCTCGCCAGCTAGAGCTGGGGTGGGCAGACTGGGGCCGATCCCCTACTCCTGATTCAGTGATGCATGCTTTACTGGGACCCGGCCTTGCCCTGCCGTCTCTGTGCTGTCTGTGGTGCTCTCATGCTGCTGCCGCAGAGCTGAGTGTCACAGCAGAGACCACATAGCCTGCGAATCCTAACATATTTACCAGCAGGTCCTTTACAGGCAAAGTGCGCCAATTTCTGACCAGGAAAATGAAGTCATCGCTTCTTAGTTTGGCCCGTGGAAGCTTGGTGACCTAGCCCTGCCAACCTCTGAACTTCCCTCCACACCACCACCCTTCTGCTCACACTCAGGCACCCCGCTCCCGCAGAATTCAATTCCACAACCCTCTTAAATATTCCAGAGAGCTGATGGCAGCTACCGCGGTGGAGCACTTGCATCCCACTCTGCCACATCCTTACGCACATTGTCTCATTTAAACTACGGGGCAGGTAGAGTTAGCTCATTTTATCATACTCCCATGCCTCTGCGCCTTTTCCATGCTCTGCCTCCTGCCTGGACATCTTGGCTGCACCTCACACCCACGTCCCTGTCTGCTGCACAGTACGGCCTCCTTCAAGTCCCCGAGTCCCTGTCTCCTCCTCTGGGACACCTCCTTTCCTGAGCCTGCGCCCTGCTGTCGGCTGGACCACATCCTCTGATCACTTCCTTCTCTTCTTCTCCCCCCCTCACCTGGATGCAGAGTCCCACAAAGGGGCTGGGTTCTGCTCTACTCAGTGTTCACTGTCAGCCCCCAGCCTGGAGCCCAGCACGTGGTACGTGCTCATCTGGGTTGGCTGAGAAAATGAGCAATAGCACTGAGTGAACCAACAGTAGTAAAGACCCTGCCCATTCATTCATTTATTTTTCCGACCCCATTGGCTGCAGTGCTGGGCAATAATGAACAAACGCAGGCCAATGCTCAGAATCAAGAGGGGATCAGAGCTCTGAGAACAGAGCTCTGGGAACGCAAGATTATTCTGGCAGAGTCAGGCTTTTCCTAGAGGGACCGGGTTGGGTTGAACTTGGAGGATGTGAAGGTTTGGGTATGTGAATACACGGGAGGAGGGAAGGATATAGCCCTGCTTCGTGTGACCTCCGGACAGAGCCAGTGCGGGGCCTCCTGTTGCAATGCTGTGTTCTTCCCACTGTCTCTGGGCCACTCTCTTTGACGACGTGCTTTGGATGAGGCCTCCAGGGGCCCTGCTCTGTGCTCAAACTTCTCCCCAGGGATGAAAGAGTCTGGGGATTCTCAGGGGAACAAGCAGATTTTCAGAGCCATGGAAGTTAGAGACACTGGGCCATCCCCTCCTTTCATGGGTGAGGGTGGAACTTTCAGGTGGTGGAACTGAGACTCAACAAACCAAAGTCATGTGCCCAAAGCCACTGAGCCTGGCCTGGAACTCTGGCTGTCAGTCCTGGATCAGGACTCTTTCAGCCATGTTGTAGGTCACCTCATATACAGTCATGCTGGAGAGCCATGTTTATCCAAGTGGCTAGCAGCTGGGGTCCTGCCAGCCACTGTAGACCCTGTGTCTGCTGGGGTAGGAACAGTAAGCTTCTTAATTCTCCAGGGGAGGTGGCTCATTCTGAAATCTCACCCAAATCTAAACCAGTCCTGGCAGTTCTCCAAGATTCCATGACTGGACACCATGGCCCGGAGATGGCCATTCAGGCTCTATCCCTCTTGGCTAAGTGACACTGGACGGGTGGCTTTACTCCTTGAGCCTCGGTTTTCTCATCTGTAAAAGGAGGTCACAGGGGGGCTGTATGCAGGTACCCATGAGGTAAAGATGTGACGGTGCTTTGGAAACTGACACTTTTCTAAGCCCTGTATATCCTTTAACTCTTTTAATCTTCTGTCAAGTAGGCACTAGCATTGTCCCCATTTAGCAGATGAGGAAACTGAGGCACAGAGAGAATAAGTAGTTTGTCCATG
Source organism: Antilocapra americana (assembly GCA_007570785.1). Lineage (NCBI taxonomy): Eukaryota > Metazoa > Chordata > Mammalia > Artiodactyla > Antilocapridae > Antilocapra > Antilocapra americana. The sequence continues at coordinate 1,443,424 of ML661898.1, read as the reverse complement.
GTCACCCTGCTAGTATGGAATCAAGAGGACAGGACTGACCTGTGCTACCAGCCCTCCAAACCCAGCCCTAATTAGCGGATATAATTCTCCCTCCTGGCCCCCAGGAAGGCAATAAGGCAATATGGCTCAGGCAGTGTGATAGTGGGGGAACAGTCAGTGCTGGGAGGCATGGGCAGCAGTACTAGGCTGGAATATTCCCAGAGATGGATTTTTCTGCTACCTCCTGTCACCTCTCTGGTTGGACTCTTGCCTCGGATGTCTGTCGGCCTTCTCTGCTCTCCCTTCTGTGCGATGGGGCCAGCCACCCCCAAAGCATCTGCAATGCCAGCCTTGCATCCTCCCTTCAGGGCCCAGGTGAGAGGGGTATGTGTGTGTGTGTGCGCATATGGGTGAGGTAAGGGCCAGCCCCACAGGCCCAGGCATGGCACAGAATCAGGAAAATCACAGGGGCTGCCCACACAAATGAGGGACAGGAAATCCTGGCTCGGCCCTCCAAGTTTCCCTGGAGTCAGCTCTCACCCTGGGCTCTGACTCTCTCCCCTCTCAGAGTCTAATCTCTTGGCCAGGCCGTCTAGCGGCCCCAGTGTGAGGGCCCCATGGCAAAATCAAAGAACGCCTGCATTTACCGTGAGAAATGAAAACATCACCTCACAAAGTGCTCTGTCTTCCTGGTGCCCATTAGACCTCCATCTAGAATAAACTTGTCCTTTCTTCTGTCATTTTTCCTCTCTAATTCACATTATCATCAATTTACTTCTTGACACAGTCATTCCGGGCTCCTACGTGCTCTCTAATCCCTTTACAGTGGCCACAGGCGCTCCGGTTCTAATCCTAATTGACCGCAGCGGCCTTTCTTCCTGCCACCAGCCCACCACCCCGCCTGCCTGGGGCCCCAACGGGATGCCGGATCCTGGCCTTCCTGGCTGGGCCTGGCGTGGGTAGCCCGCGGGCAGCTCCCAGGAAGGAGCAAGAAGAGAGCATCACTTGTCCTCACTTTGGCGGTGTGTCCCTGAACAAGGCTGAGGTGTGGGTAGAGTGTGTGAAGGCCCTTCCTATTTCCACAGCTCCCCCTGTGGCACAGAAAAGCCTCGGGATAGATTCCCCCTGACACCCTCCCTAAGTAGCAAAAATAGTAGGTCTACTTCTCTAGCCCAGTGGGTTTCCTTCAGCTGAAGCCCTGAAGACACTGAGGGAAGGGCAGGCTGGTAGAGGGGAACAGGCCTGGAACTTACAACTTATGGCAGAGCAACATATGGCAGGGTTTCCCACGTGGCGCTAGTGGTAAAGAACCTGCCAGCCAATGCAGGAGATGTAAGAGGCATGGGTTTGATCCCTGGGTTGGGAAGATCCCCTAGAGGGGGACATGGCAACCTACTCCAGTATTCTTGCCTGGAGCATCCCATGGACAAAAGAGGCCATGGGGTTGTGAAGAGTCAGAGAGCATGCATGCATGGCAGAACAAACCTGGCATCTCCCTCGTCTTCAGGAAAGTGAGATCACTGCATTTGGGGCCTCAGAAGAGCATCATGACCAGCTCACACTTGAATGATGCTGCTGGTGGCCATTATCTTCATTTTACACCTGAGGCAACTGAGGTCCTGTTTGGTTGATGACCTGACTAAGACTCCCCAGGCTACAAACTTGGGCAGTGCAAGGGCAATTTCTCATGTTTGTACCAGCCCAATATTGTTTAAACGTTTCTTGTGTTTCCAGAATTTTCTGTGGTATGAGCCCCTGCTGGGAGTGGGTGCAGAGGCACCTAGCTCTGGGTGGTGGCAGCACAAAGCTCTCAAACACCCTGGCTGAAGCAGCAACACAAAGTGGGCAGCTTGTAGGTGCCAACAGCAGGGCTGTTTATGCTAGAGCAGCCCTGGTGGTGTTCCTGGCTGTGAGTCCCATACCTAGCTCTTTGACCTGCCTAGAGATTCTGGGAGCCCCCAATATTCCATAATAAATTCACTTTCTGCTTAAACTAGTGAGGGTGGAGTCTGTTGTTTGCAACTAAAAGCCTGACAGATAAAGTAACCCAGCTTTCAAAAATAGAAAGCTCTGTTCCCACGGCGTACAAGGACTCTCTGGCTTGTTCCTATGGAGTGATAAGCCTCTTTTTCTGGTTGTAGTTCTGTTCAGACTGAATTGGTTAGGAAGAGTAAAAGGCAATCAGGGTGACCTGAGTTTGAGTCCTCATTCTGCTACCTGCATCCTGTGTGACCTCAAGTAAGTTAATTAACCTTTCTGAGCTTCACTCTCTTCATTGGTAAAGATAATCCTATGTGCTGTCTAGGGGATAGGATATTTGTTAGGATAAAATGAGGATAAGATAAAAACCCACATGAAGGGTTTTGCCCAGTACCCGAATGATTAGCAAGTGCTCATTTGGATGAACAGAGTTTTGATTCTTTTCCTCTTCTCCATGCTGATTCTGGCACCCCTGAAGGCACTGAGCACATCCTAGCACAGGCTTGCTCATCGTAGCACACCTGCCTAAGGCTCTCTCACCCATAGGCTGTGAGCTCCTTAGGACAGAGTCCACAACTTTTCCATACCAGACACACAGCCCACACGTATAATTGTGCATGTCAACTGGATTTCACTCTATCTTGAGCCGCAAAGGCCTGGGATGCGGTCTAGTCCCACCCACCCTTTGACATCCCCTTGGGCTCCTAGCTGCCCACACAATCAGGTGCAGACTTCTCAGTCTGGCATTGAAGGTCCCCCAGCTCCTACTCTATCCCATGGTGATGCTTGTCTGAGTAGCTCCTTTCTCACTTCTCTGATTCTTGAACTTTCAGGCAAATGAGCCTATCGGACACCTCAAAAAATTAGAAAAAGGCAGCTATAACCCTGTGCTGGGGCTCAGGGCTCTGTGCCATGCATGGGCTTGATTTCAGCCCCCACTTGTCCCCTTGGGCAGTGCAGGTCAACATGGCCTCACTGGTGTCATGGCCCCATCAGAAGGAATTCCTCCTACAGTCTGATTCAGGTCTCCTTTGTGCCACATCCTCTGTGGGTCTCTCAGTAGCGCTGGGACCAGAGCCCTGTACGAGGTCAATTTGCAGGGATCAGCTCCCTGGCTCAGGCTCCAGACCCAACCCCCGACCCCATCCCTGCTGAAAGATGGGGTCAGCGTTTGCCTTCTAAAATTGACAACTGGGCCAGCTCAGAACCCAGACCTCTCAAGGGGCTTGTTTAAGGAAAAGCCTAAGGTAAGCAGAGACCTGGTTCAATACTTAGAAGTAGTTTTTACCAAAGCCAAACAAGAAGTCTAAGCCATCAGTCCACAGATTCAGCCCCTGCAGGAAGTCATAGAAGGTAAGAGTCTGGTCTTCTGTGTAAATGAAATCTCCAGGCACAGGTCCGGAGCACTAGCTGGCATTGTTCCTTATTTCACCTGAAGTTTTGCAAGATATACTTTCAAAACGCTTTGGGCAGTCCAAGGCTCAAATGCATGGAAGAATGGCAGCCAGAAAGGGACAGCGTCTGCGTCATTGTCTGTCCTAATCACCAAAGCAGGTTGGGGAAGAGGCCAAGGCTGTGACTTCATGGCCTCCTTTGCAGACCCATGCCTGGCAACTTGAGTTTGAAGACACTAGGTTTTTGCCTTTTTGATGAAGTCTATGGTTTTCAGTCCTTGAATAATTCAGAGGATCCAGGGAATTAACAGATTCTTACTTAAGTAAGCCTTGCTAAGCTGTGCAGACAAACCTGGATGGTCTCAGAGGCCCTTCCACGTCTGACCTTAGTGGAAATTACTCAGCTGATTGCTGGGGAGGGATCCATGTTGCTGCCTGGAGGCTGATGGGCTAGCTCCACCCCCAGGTGACTGACATCTGTGAGGGGAACCCTTCAGCTCCAGCTTGGACTCACCAGCTGGTTTCATGTAAGTTCACTGAAACAAAATAACGGGCTCTCCTTGGCCTTCTAAGATAGCCCTGTGTGGTGTGGCTCAAATATCTCTGATGATGTATACAGATCATGCTGGCCCCAGCCATGGACCATCTGCAATCTAAGGCCTGGGCAGAGGCTGGGCACCAACTGAGCTTGGCAGGGCGTGACTTGGCAGACCTTCAGACACAGGGCAACCAGTTTCCCGTGGTATCCACAGCAGACGTCACTACTCAATGTCCGTGCCTCAGAGTCCTTATCAAGACAGACAGCCACTCCCAATCAACCCAAGTTGGTCCCTAACTGCTCTTATTTAGAGATTTTTCACCAATCTATTCAATGATCCTTAAGAAATATGTTACTCTTAGGCAGGCACTTTTCTACCTTTCTCTTCCTCTCTCAATGGCCTTTTAAAATCTGTTCCCCTTCTATGCCATCTCCCATCACCCACTAAAACACCTGGGGGAGAGCTGACGGCACAAGCAGGGCTGGGGTAGTATTTGCTTCCCTGAAGCTTCAGTACAAACTCCCATGTTGCCAGTGTCTGGGGGGAGCTACCCACCCCCGTCAGTGACCAGGCCTGATGATGTTGAGGGACCCTGGTCCAGTGAGGCCCCGAAGGGCAGCCCACGGCCCAGGGGCCCCGCAGGGCCTCCGCCAGTACTCACCGAGCAGCCCCGGGTTGGGGAACCTCCAGGAGTCGTTGTACGAGGGGTACTGAGGGTGGCTGTAGGGGCTCCCGGAAAACTCGCTGCCTGCATGCGGTGGGTGGGAGAGAAATAGGAACCGAATGTCAACAAACTGTGGGTACTTGATGTGACTACTAAAGGCAAGTCTGGTCCGCCCCTTATCCAGTGGACAGCTGTCACTGGCATTGTCTGTATTTCCCCTTAGAACTTTATTCATAGGAGTGAATGCCAGGTGTCACTAGTGGTAAAGAATCCGCCTGCTGATGCAGGAGACACAAGAGACACAGGTGCGATCCCTGGGTCAAGAAGATCCTTTGGAGAAGGGCATAGCAACCCACTCCAGTATTCTTGCCTGGAGAATCTCATGAACAGAGGAGGCTGGCAGACTACAGTCCATGGGTCACAAAGATTCAGACACGACTGAAGTGAATCAGCACCCATGCACGCATTTCTCCTTAGAACCTTATTCTGGGAGCGATACCAGTCTCTCACACATGTACCATTGAATTACCACATGTCAGGTGTTCCCTCGGGTAGTTGGCCGATTTCGCACATGAGAAAACTGATGCCCAGGATCTCTCACAATACAGCCTGGAATCACCCAACCCAAGCCCAAAGCCCCAGACTGCTTGCTTCTCAGACCTCAGCCCTGACTGAGGTCACTCCAGGACCACAGTGTGGATGCAATGCCACTTCCCATGTGTGCCCAGTGGCTCTGGACTGGAAGGCCAAAGGACCCCAACTCTGGTCTAGCCCTCTGGGCTGTGAATCCGGAGGTGGCTGCTCCCCAGGCCTCTCTCCAATGAGGAAGATGAGACATAAACTCAGACCCTCTGCCAGGAGGAGGCGGATGGCACTTTGCTGACATGAGGGGACTAGCCACAGGGCTGGGGGAGCACAGAAGAGCACGGGGCTGGGGCCTCTGGGCCTGAGGGGAGGAGCAGGAGCTGCAAGCCACGCCAGGTGGGTGTGGGGGGCAGAGTGGAGCTTGAGGATGGGTCATCCCTGCCCAGCGGCCCGTGGAGCCATGATGCTTGCATCTGGCACTTCCCTCCCTTCCAGCCGCAGGAGGGCCTCTTGACTACTGGCCAGTCACAGGAGAGGAGCCCAGAATCCCTGCCCTCAAACCTTGCCCCCTTGGCTCTGTAACAGGACAGGCCCTGCCTGTCGGCTCCCTGCGGCTGGGGCTTCTGGGGGCACACAGGCCCCCGTGCCTGTCAGCAGGTTGTATGGGTAGCTGGCTATTGAGTGGCTTTTTAGGCCACTGATTACAGAGCATGTGGGCCCCTCTCTGGCCATGGTGACAGGAGTCTCCCAGCCCCATGAGACCATCCTCGGCACCATCCAGGCTTCTGTGGACTCTTTTTGATGCCAAAGGGCCAAAGGTCAGGAGCCTCCAGAAAGGCCGCCAGCCCCAAGTCAGGACCTGGAGCACCGCTCTTCCCTGGGAGGCCTCAGCCGACATCTTGGGGCCCCTGGGGCTCCACCAGGTACAGTGGGAACAAAACAGCAGGGCCGAGAGCCAGCCACTCCCAGTCCTCAGGCCCAGCTGGCCTCCTCCCCACTTCCACCAGCCACCTCAGGCAGAATGTGTGCATGCGCGTGCGCGCGCACACACACACACACACACACACACGCACACGTGTGCTCCTCCTCTGGCCTCTCTGGGGGCCACTCCCAGCCTGACAGGCTGAGCCTTCCAATTCTCTGTTTTTTATGCCTCAGTGGTCAGGGTGTCAGGTTCCGGCGAACAAGGGAGAGCATGGTGACAGTGCGGGGCGGCAGCAGCTCAGCCCCCGGCATGTCCATCAGCCCCATGGCACCTCCTCCTCCTCCTGGGGGGTCAGCTGGGGGAGCAGAGAGACCGAGCTGCCTGGAGAAGGGGGACAGCTGCACTTCCCCCGGGGCTCTGAGCACCCTCGAAGCTGCCCCATCAGAGGCACTTCCTGACAGCACTGCGCCTGGCCTGGGGCATCAGGCTACACTGGCTAAGGCTGTCTCGGCATCTCCATCTAGCAGCACCAGGCCCATCCGCCAGGTTCAGCTCCAAGGCCACCTCTTCCAGGAAGCCTCCTTGATCTCCAGCCACTCAAAGTACAAACCTTGGGCTTATTCAACTGGAGCTACTTAGTTAACTGTGTCCATTATCCATCCTGCACCCTCCCCTCAACTTTGTCCCCAAATTGGCAACAGGGCATAAACAATTCCAACTCCTCTAGCGGATGTGCCTAAGTCAGTGTTGCTCAGCATCCTCGACCACGTTCCCACCTGCCTGACCTTCTAGAATTTCACTCAGATACCTCTTCCTTTGGGAAGCCCCCCTCGACTCCCTCCTGGGGTGTACTCCATCTCCCTCTGTGCCCAACACCAGATTTGCCCTGTGACATGGGAGTGTCTGTCTTTAGGTCGGTGTGTGACTCCTCTCAGCACCCATATGGCACCCACCCCCTGTGTAAGAGCCCGTCCACAGCAGACAGTCAGTGCTCTAAGAACCACAAGTAGCTCGCCACCTTCACTGTAACACTGCGCTCTCGTCTACACAGCTCTCTCCCTCACTTCCTTCCAGGCTCTACTCCAAATTCATTTCTAAACCATTGTATTTCCCATGGAAACACCTTCCACTTGCCCTGCTTAACTTTTCTCCATAGAACTGATCACAAGCTAACATATCTTACTAATTGTGCTCATCTTTCTTGTTAATCTATGTCCTTCACTAGGAGGTAAGCTCCATGGGGCCAGGGAGTGTATGCTTGCATCCCCATGTCTAGCAGGACCTGAAAACCATTCCTTAAATGAGTGAAAGAGTGGGAACTCCTCCGTCTACCAGAGATGACTCTCATGGCTTCCATTATTAACACCGATAGCCAGGGGTTTATTGAGCACCTGCTGTGTGCCAAGACTCAAACCAGTTTACTTGATCCATTGCCCAGGTTCCATCTACCATGCCATCCTGCTCCCTGGTGGAAGAAATGAACCTCCAGGGACCCACCCTGCCTGGTGTGTTTAGAACAGGGGCGTGGTGGTATCCTCAGTGGGCCGCTGTCCTGTGAGATGCTCCGTGAGAGTGCGCCCTCTGGGTAAAGGGAGCCTGACCATCTCTGGGGCAAGAGGTCGACCTCAGGGCTGGTCCAGCCACATGCTGGGGCCTCTGGATGAAGTGCCACACAGGCAGCTGGCAGGGCGTAGGCAGTCCTCACCCATGAGATGTGGGAGTGGGGTGGGGGGTGGGGCAGGTCCTCAGTTGCCGAGGAAGATGCCTGTCTGTAGACCTGGCTTAGCTCAGCCATAAAGATGGCTGGGGAGCAGTAGCCCACCCAGACTCGAGCCCACACGATGCCACTGATCCAGTGGCCCTCAGTCAGTTTGGCACAGAAGCTGAGAGCAAGGGTTCTGGAGGCAGACTGCTGGAGCCCAAATCCTGCATCTGCCTATTCCTAGCTCAACAGGTTGACCATCAGCAGCATGCTCAACCTCTCTGTGCCTGTTTTCTCCTCAGTAGTTGGGACAATGAATAGATCCCACTGCCTATGGTCATTGCAGAGACTGAATGAATGATACACAGTGTCTGGCATGCAGTGACTGCTCAGCAAATGTCAGCTACAAGGACCACGACCTGACATCAGTTGCCAAGGCTTCCTCTGCATCTGGAATCTCATTTAACTTTCCTGACAGTCCTGTGACGTTCCCAAGATGGGTGCATCTGTCTGCATTTTATATGAGCAAATGGAGGCTCAGGAAGGTGGGGGGACTTGTCTAGGTTGGGGGGCAACTCCAAGTCCAGCTTTCTGCCTCCCAGCCCAGGGCCCTCTGCCCATGTGACACCATGACACTGCCTTCCCACCCCGGGGCCTCTGTCTTCCATTTGTACAAGGGCAGGTGAGATACAGTGATGTCCAAAGACCCTTCCTGTCTTCTGAGCCTGAATTTCACTTCTCAGGTGCTATGGTGCTCCCAGCAGGGAAGGAGGGCCCCTCCTTGAGGCTCTGTGGGCTCCACCAGACAATGACTTCCCTTGGGACTAGAGTTTTCAATCTCCTGCTATGTCTCCCTTGCTTAAATTCACCACCATCACAGCACCCAAGGAGCATTCACCTTCTTTGCTTTAAATCTTAGGACTGACTGTAGTTTAGAAAAGCGAGTCTGGTCCAGCCAAGAAAAGTTCCAGGAAAGCACTACGGACGCTTTCTGCGGGGAGAGGAGCATACAAGCAGTAGGGGTAGGGGTTTGATGTGCAGAGGGAGATAGGGAATTCTGGGCACAAGCAGAGATCTGGAGTTGGGGAGTCAGAGTGTGCCCCTTGCACAGCCAGGTCTTCACAAGGCCCCAGCAGAGACAGCCCACGGAGCAGAGTGGGGTGGGGCTTTTCTCCCTTTACGGCTGGGACTAGAGAAGCCTTCAGACTTGGCAGTACCAGGCCCTGGAGGACAGGCTGGAAGAGGTGAGCCCGTGGTCAGGGAGAAGATGTGGCGGCAATCCACGCGATGGGGAATGGGAGATGGGGAGCATTCACAGGCACAGAACGACACTCCTCAAGGGCAGGAGTGACATTGAGAAGGCAGAACATGAGAGTCCCACTTCTGGCTCATGGTTGGGGTCCCAGAGGGGTGGCCAGATGGCCCAAGACAGACAGAGCTTTCACCATGACACTTCTCTTACGACCAAGGACACCATGGGGCTCTCACCTCCTTCTGCTAACTGATCCGTGCTTTGGGCATCTCTCAAAATACCAGCCCATTTAAACTGGACAACCTTTTCTTTATGTATTAACAGAAAAGCTCCTGTGATGCCCAATGGGGGTGCCAGTCCCTGCCCAGCAGCTGTCACTCAGCAGGCAGCAAGACCTCCATCTGAGAATTCACAGCACACAGGCCCTCCTCGGAGATGGCTCCTGGGCCGTCTGCACGTGTACCTCCAGAAGCCCCCAAGAACTCTGAACAATGAAACACGCGTCATCATCTCCTCCACCTCCAGCCCCCCCAGGAGTGAGCAGTCCTGAGGAGAAAGCAAGACTGGACCTTCTGAGACAAGGCCTGGGATCCGTCCTGGGAGCTGGGCCCCTACACTGTGCTAGGCCAGAGGAAAGTGGGGAGGGGCAGGGGAGGGGGCTGCCCATAGGGTGGGTGTGGGCTTCGTGTGGCAGGGCTCAGAGGGAGCTTGCCCCCATGCTCTGTAGTGGCCTTAGGGAAGTAACAGAACCTCTTTGGGCAAAGTCTTCTCATCATGAATATGGGCCTAATAAAAACCTACATCATAGGACTGGTAAGAGGTAAACGAGATAATATTGTTGGAAGCGCAGAATTACCTTTTCCCGTGCCAAGGAGACTGGGGAAAGTGGGGAATGAGGGGACAGGAAAAGGCCTCCTCTAAAGACCGAATCAGGCCCTAAAAGGAATTTTGTAGCTTTATTTATTTTTATTGCTGAGTTCTTGGATGTGCAAAAGGAGGCCCAGAGTGGGATTCAGGAGTGAGGATGGAGCAGGCTCAAGGTCAGTGCGTGAGAGGACGGCGGGACCTGAACTGGGGGAGGTTTTCTTATCAAGAGCGAGCGGGCAGGCAAAAGGAGATTCCGTGAGGGTGGAGAACATTCAAGAAGTGAGCATCTAGGGGGCTTCTCTGGTGGTCCACTGGCTGACTCTGCACTCCAGTGAGGGGGGCCCGGCTTTGATCCCTGGACAGGGAACTAGATCCCACATACTGCAACTAGGATTTCAGATGCCGTAACTAAAGCAATCATGCTGCTAGGAGGACTGAAGACTCCGAGCGCCACAACTAAGACCCAGCACAGTCAAATAAATAAACAAAATATTGAAAAAAAGAAGTAGATGTCTAACTCCCATATTAAGCCATCCACATTGGGACATAACGCCTACTACATGCTCAAGTGCCTATATGACTGGGCTGGTGTTTTCTCCCCACGTGGAAATCAGAGGAAGCAGCTGAGTGCCACATTTGGGCAGTGGGTGGCATTGAGGTGAAAGACTCTGGTCCAAGAACAGTATGGATCACAGAGCCCAAGAATTCCGCAACATCAGGAAGCCGGACCCACAGGTGGGCATGTCTGGGTGAAGTTAGAAAGCGTCCAGAGGGTGTGGCACTCCATCTTAGGATAACCCACCCAAGATGTTAGAGCAGAGAATGCTGGGGTTCAGGCTGAGGGACTTGGCCTCTCACTGGGTATCCGATGGACTAGCAATCACTCCCCCTCATTCCCACCCACCCTCCAGCAACCCACTCCTTCCCAGAACTAATGCAAAGTAAACCTGGCCATTGCCCTCACTCTACACCACAAATTTATCTTACATTAAGCCTGGCCAACTTCTGCTGGGACTCATCATCCCAGATCATATGGACTAGACGAACTTGAAAGATAATTTCCTTCAGCCTCCCCTTCCCCATGGCCACAGGACCAGGCAGGGCCACAGCAGGATCAGGACACTTGCCTACCCCTAGGGCCTCGGGCTTCCACCATCCCAGGGAGAGCTTCACTGGGCCGGCCAGCCCTCTCCTCCCCATTTCCCCCCTCTGGTATGTCTGAGAATTTTCAAACACAGAACAAAGTTGAAAGAATCTAATAGTGAACACTGTGTACCTACTGCCTAATTCCATCATCAATATTTTCTTACACTTGCTTGTTAACTGTCTCCCTCCAGCCTTTCATTCATCTTATCTTTTGTGTATTTCAAAGTAAACTGGAAACATCAATACACTTTTCCCCTAAGTACTTCAGCATGCATATCATTAACTGAAATTCATTATTTGTTTAAAAGTTTTTTCTTTTGATATAAAGTGTACACATAATGAAATGCACAAATCTTAAATATACTATCACTGTGTTTTGACAAATACATATACCTGTGTCATCCAAACCTCTATCGAGATACAGAACCTGAAACTTCACCCCAGAGAAGGAAAGTTCTCTTCTGCCAGAGAAAGGGGTGTTTTGACCCACTGAGAACCCAGCTACTTGGTGATCTGGCTGAGTCATTCCCCCATGAGCACTGACAATCCAAACCCTGATTGCTGAAAGGCCCCTGACCTGCTAATCAAAAGCCCTTGCAAAGCTATTGTACTAAACAGAATCAAGATGAGGAATGGATGTTCTCCCTTCAAAGACACAGAAAGAAAGCAGAGGTTGAAGAAATTTAGGATAAATGGCGGATTTTCCCAAAACAGCACTGTCTTTCAAACATAGAAGAGTTGGCTGTAAAAATAAGAAAAAAAATGAGGTGTCTAGGAAGGATTGTTTGAAATTAAAAGTTTACAGGAGGCCACGAGAAAAGGCACAGAATGCAGCTGCCCTGAAGATGCCAGGGCCAGGAAAACCATCAGAATCAGAAATGTTTTCAGTTTACCCTTCGTTAAAAGCTCAGAGATGGCAAGGAAGTCGAAGTTTCCTAAAATTCTCCGAAGTGACAGGTAAACGGGCTGAGTGTAGCTCTTAATTAACCCAAAACGACACCTGCCAGATGATGGGGATTTGCAGAGCGCGCCAGGGGCCGACCCCATCTGCAGATGGTGGGCTCCACCTCTGCTCCAGACCTTGGCTGACTGTAATTAACATACGGAAAGTCTTTCAAAGTGACTTCACTGCCAAGTTCTATTTCTGAAGGATTCAGACTGGGCTTTGAAAGAAAATCTTTGCAGAGGAAGAGGAAGAGGAAGGAAGGATTTGAAAAGGGCCTGTGAGATTTCTCTAGTCGCTCTCTGTGGTTTTGTAGAACTGCGCTATACACTGTGGCTTAGGGGTCAGTGGGTACCTGGGCATACACAACCCTGTCTATGGCCAGAGAGATCCTGACCATAGCACCCAACACGGGCATTGTCAGCCTTGCAAATATATTACATATTATTTATATAATCACATTATATAATATACCACATACTTTAACATATACACATATATATTATTACATATACATACAAGTGTACATACAATATGTATAATATACATATATCCACATATACCCATATGCCCACACACACACAAGATTCTGGGGCTCTGTTAAGTCTCTGAGTGACCTTGATCAAGTTTTTCTTTTCACCCAGACTCAGTTTTATCATCTGTATAGGTGGCGCGTGTGGGGAAGATTTAAACAGCTGACCTCAAAGGACTTTCATCACTCAAATCCTCCTCTTTCCCACTTTCACTACACCCATCCCCACCCTAGTCTCCATGAAGGCCAAGGTTTCTCAACCATCCTCTCTCCAGAGCCAGACCTTCCTGGGCTTCCAACAGAGAAAGTAAAACCCAAGCAAGCTTGGTAAAGGTCAGCCCTGTCAACCCAGACAGCCCAGCACACAGAGCATCGATCCGTCTCTGGAAAAAACCTCTTCTCCCACCAGCAAGGCCAGCCATGAAGGCCTTCAGAAAAACCAAGCGAGGAGAAAAACCAAGGGAGAGGGCAAGAGTGAGGGGGAGAATGTAGAATGTCTCGTTTCTGCTTCTCTAGGGAGCCATGGACTTCACAGCTGGACAACGGTGCTGGCCAAGGCACAGTGAGACAGAGCTGCAGGCCAGCGCAGAGGCAGGGTGCTGCCTCTGACCTCGGTCCCCTGTACAGAGGAGGCTGTATGCCTTCAGTCCCCTTCTTGTTATCTATAACCACAGACCCCGAATACTGGAAGTCTTCAGGGAACTTAGGGGAGACAACACAATAGTCATATTTCAGTGCCTCCAACATGGACCGCAGGGCCTGCACAGACCCCACCAGCTGGCTGCCCATCAGAGGCAAGAAGTGGGCTTCCTGAGTCACATGGGACCAGCAGAAACAGTTGCTGGTCTGACCAGTGCTGCTTGGTTTTCATTTGTTTGTTTATTTTCCACACTGTATTATTTCTTCCCTGGCTGCCCAGTGTTTTGAAGGGGCAAATGTGTCATCCGCTACAGAACAAGCGATTTACAATTGTCTTGTTCCCAAGGCTGACTTCCTCTCTTTCTGTGATGTGCCTGGCCCCTGTAGATATTTTCATGTGTGACCCGTGGCTATGCTATGACTCATATTGAGCAGTGCTGGTCCCATTTTAATCTGTTCTCTTGCTGTAGTATTATCCCAAAATTCTGTCCCAATGTTCTCATCTAAGTAAACAATGCACATGACAACAGTGTTTCAGTAGGGCATAAGACAACCCCTGATTTGTGAGTATGTGTAAAGAATAGTGGAGTCCTTGGTTTCCAGTGTGCCCTGACCTGGGAGTGTCCACAGGCAGCACATGTGTGAGGACCAAGCTGCAACATAATGCCCAGGATTCTCAGAGTGGGATTCAAAGCCCTGCAGGGTCTGTCCCAGAGAGTTTCCCAGCCATATCTCCCACTGTCCCACCACCCTTCATCTGAAACGCCACCTTCCTCCTGCTCCTCATGTCCAGTCCCCCACTTTATCAAAAGCTGGCTCAAATACCACCTCCTCCAGGTAGCCTTTCTGGATTGATCATCCCCACTTTCCCCCAAGCCTGTAACCCTGGCTATGGCCGGGAGCACTTCCTGTCCAGGCTCAGGATGGTTGTCCAGACTCTGGCTTCTGCGGTTGGTAAGTCTGTGTCTCCTCCTTGAGGACTGACCACATGTGACTGACAGATCGCAGCAGCTCCTGCTGCCCTCCCCCTGCTCCAGCCCAACCCATAGTACTAATACTCGCTGGATGAGCACTGCGCATGCCCTACAACTGTTCCTTGAGCCAGGTGCTTTCAGTGTCAACACAAACAGGTCATGAAACACTGGTCTTTGATCTTGGATAGAAGCCAGATGCATGAAACAGAGAAAGACAGCAAAACACAGAGAAAAGAGCTGTGGGCTATGTCTAGACGCTGCAGGGGCCTGGGTGCAGGTCCCATAGGTGGAAAGGAACCCTGGATGGGTGCCCTCCCGAAGGGCTAGGACCCCCACCAAGCTTCTCGGGGCCTCTGTGTCACATAATAATAGCATCAAGGTTGGATCACTCCCAAAGAGCAAAGAAAAATTTTTTTAAAAGGAAGGAGTCAAACCCACTGATAGTTACAGTTCAGAAACCAGGACCAGACTGCATTCCAAGCATAGCAGGGCTGGAAAACGGAGAAAGTTTCTTTTCCTTAGTACTCATTTGGCCATCAGCAGATGCTGGGTCTAGATTCTACCTAGAGACTTTCTTTGAGTGACCAGGATGTGACTAAAAGCCCCCATCTCAAGCCTGAACTGCCAGATGGCAGGTTCTACAGAATTTAGCTGGAGTGGTATTGCACTATATTCCTGAGAAAATCCAGCTCACATATCTGTGACAGATGTCTAATAAATTCATGAGAATTCTGTATATCCTTTCCATTCAGCATTCAAACTGCACCTACTCCATTCAGAGCTCTGTGCTGGACTGTCTCTCCACACTCAGAGGATGGTGCCCAGGCCCCAGTCCTCAGGGCACTCCCAGCATTGAAGAGGATTCCTTAGACCCAGAACTAGACATGCAGGCATCAGTTAACAGTGAGGAGGACTTAGAAGCAGAGCAGAAGTTATTATTTATCCTGGATGGGGCATCCAGGAAAACTTCTTGTAAGAAGTGGCTGGGATCTGGACTTTGAAGGCTACGAAAGCTGCATCATTTAACAGGTTACTGAAATCTGTTCCCCCGGCTCTGGCTGCATTCTGAAGAGACATAGTGTACTGCCCCTGTCCCCATGGAAGGGACCCTGGGGGTCGAGGCAGTCTCCAACCCCTCTCAGATAGAAGGGGGTTCTACAGGATACAATGCATGGTGGTGTGGAATGGACCACAGAGAGTTGGCTCATCTGTTTCAACTACCCGTCGAGGGAACTGCCAAAGAGGCACACTGACCAATAAACCCCAAAACCCCTGAACAACTCCAAGCCACATCACCACCTTGTTAAATTATCACAAACAGGCAAGCACTGATAATCTGCTCAGGTAGTAAAAGCAGCCTTGGCTGCCATTCTGTGTTGATAACTGAGGCGATGGGGAAGACCTCAGGCTAGGAGCTGGTCAGTCCTTGTCAAAGCCCCTCAACTACTTAGGTGAGCGGCCTTGGTGAAGTCACTTTACACTTCTGCACCTGAGTTCCTTATTTGCAATGTGGCATTACAATACCACACAGTACTAAATAACAATATCAAGGCATTTCAAAGTTTTCTGTGAACCAAAAAGTGTTCTCCAGACGCGAGGGTCTGTTATTCGATGTTTAACTCAGGTCTTGGCACACAACATACACTTGGTGTGACAGATTAAAAAAAATGGAGGCACTGGGACTTGTTTTGAATGAAAATTATCTTTCCAGATGATTTTCTCATATTTCAACAAGTGCCCCAAATTTTGATTGTAGGGAAAGCCTTGAACTAGGAGTCAGGGCCTCAGTCTCATTCTGTCCCTATCACTGTGCAACCTTGGACCTGTCCCTTTCAAGTTTACTTTGCCTCGGTTTCCCCAAATGAACCATGGTGGGTAGGAGGTAGACTGGATTGGTTTCCATTCTCTCTGCACTAGGGAGCATTTTCTCTCCCCTGACTCCGGCTCAGTTGTCCCTCTGGTTGCTTAAATGATGGGTCCAACCTCACGCCCTTTGAGAGTATTCTGTGAGGTCTTTTTTTCCAGGAAAATAGACAATTTCCACCGGGCTGCCTATAAAGCTGAAACAAGACTTCAGCCTCAATCACCAGCTCCCAGACTCAGAAACCAGCCCCAGGCCGGCAGCTCAGAGACCCTCTCACCTCTCCACACATTTCCAGAGCTTCCTGGGATGCCTTCTCTCAGCCCACGTCGGCCCAAAGCTCTGAGTTATTTTCCTGTGGCCGAGACCTTGGCCTGTCCCTCAGAGCAGCCAGGAGTCGTCCTTGGAAGAACTGCCTGCCCCCAGCTAGGTCTGGCTCAGCGCGGAGGCCCAAGCGTCCTGCCGCTGACTAATGAGAGGGGGTGACGGTGTCACACCTTGCCGGGAAGTCACAGTGCTGGTGCCGACCCGCGCTGCCTGCCATCAAATTTTAATGCTGCTGCTGACATATTTATGGAATGCCTCACCAAGTGTTTGCGAGGAGACCAGACAAGATTTACCTCCACAATTACTACCACGATGCACCAGCTTTGCTGTGCGCTAGGAACTTGCAGCACAGTCGCCCGGAGCCCTGGTGCGCCCCAAGGAGGATCGCACTCAATTCCACACACCTTTCCTGCCCCCAGAGCGCAAGACCTGGGGCTGGAGCGGAGATGAATCACACATGGTCCCTGCCAACTGAGAGCTCGCAGTCCACAGGAAGGGGCAACATACACATCGAATATGTGAGTTCTGCGTGGCTGGGGACCAGTGCACAGATACAGGGAGAGAGGTAGGCTGGGCTAAAGAGGGGAAAGCGTATTTTCTCTATCAGAGTCAGGGTCAAGAACGAAGCCAAAAGTGGGGCTCCATGGGGCCACTCGGCTGCTTCAGCTCTCATAGTTGTTCCCCTGCCTTGGAAGGGCCCCATGGTCTCCATCTCTCCCCACTGCTGGGCTCAGCGCCTCTCCTTTAATAGCTGTGCCCCCATTCAGTTCTCGGGGTGCCCTCTCCAAAGGCCTATGGAGAGGATGTAGCCCTCGGGTTCCTCTCCCTTCCTCAATGTGTCAACAAGTCCCTTCCTCTTTACGCTGTAGGGCTCTCCCTGAGCGGAGAGGTGCCAGAGGGCAGAAGTGATGTACACGATCCGGGTCCATGTTCTCAAACCTTGCTGTCTCTTAGAGTCATCTAGGGAGCTTTAAGAAAGCCACACGACCAAGACACACCCAAAGTAGTTCAATCAGAGTCTCTGGGGTGGGACCAGCTATCAGGATTGGTCCAAACTCCTGCGGTGATTCCTCGTACAGTGAGTTTAAGAAGCAGAGGACAGGCACTAGCCACTCAGCGTGTAGTGGCATCAGTGGATTTTGTTAGAAATGCAGGGTCCTAGGCCCCAGTCTAGTGTGACTGAACCAAATCTGCTCTGGAAGATGATGCCCACATGGTTTGTGTGCAGTAAAGTTTGAGAGGCACTCACTCACATTAAGGAGTTTCCCAGGGTCCTTACAGGCACAGTGTCTAGTCCCCAGGCCTCCTGAAACCGAGCCCCTAAGAAAGCTGGCCTCTAAGAAGGCTAACTGCCAACAGTTGACAGCTAAGAAGGGCCGGCTGGTGTGGGTGGACTGCAGGCAGGTGGTTGGGCAGCTGCCACCAGTACTTAGCAAGCATGCTGAAGCACTTGTCCTGTGGAGGGAGCTGAATCAGGACAGCCCTCAGGCCAATTCTCACAACTGTCAAGCCTAGACCAGAGGCAGGAGTCCCAGTGAAGTCCCACCTCTACCACAAACTTAGTCTTCCCCAGTCCAGGCCTCAGTTTCCTCATGGGTGAGAAAGTCAGCCCTGCAGTTGGCTGTGCTAATGGAGACCTCTTCTTTCCTAAATTTGACTGACACTTTCATCTGTGTCCTCTGTGACCAGCCCACAGACCTGGCAGAGAGGCAGCTTAGTGGGGAGGGACCTAGGAGGGGGAAGCAAGATGTCTTTGGGGGCCTGGGAAGGAAGAGTGAAGAAGCTTCCTAAGGGTACAAATGCAGAGTGAGCTGAGGGGGAACCCCCAGATATGCTGGGGAAACCCAGTGTGTATCTATGTTGACATTGGGCACACAGCAGACAATGTTTCATCTGCCTACTCATTCAGCAGGTGTTAGCTGAGTGCTTGCTGAATACCAGGCACTGTTCTAGACCTGGAGGATACAGCCATGAACAAAACAAACATTCCTGCCCTCAGGGCACTTATGTTCTAGTGACACAAACAGACCATAAATAGGAAAAAAAAATAAAGCATACATTATGCGTTAAGAAGAAAACATAAGGAGATGATACAGGGGGTGGGGATGGCTTCACCAAGAAGGTGACTTTCGAATAAAGAGGTAAAGGAAGTGAGAGTCGGACCCGTGAATATCTATGGGAAGGGCAGTCTGTGCAGAGGGAACGGCAGCTGCAAAGGTCCTGAGGCTGGAGTGTGGGTGGCATGCTGGAGGAGCAGTGAGGAGGTCTGTGAGGCTGGAGAGGAAAAGCAAGGGAGGAGCAGGTAGAGATGAGTTCAAGGAGGGAAGTAGGAAGGGGAAGATCTTGTGAGAATGTCAGTCTCTACTATAAGACAGCAAAAGAGGGACACCACCAGACTCAGTGCAACAGGCTCACCCTGGCTGCTCTGGTGAAGATGGACTGTGAGGGTGGCGCTAGGGAGACCAGTAAGGAGGCTACCACAAACATCTGCTGAAAGACGGACCCACCCACAGAGTGGGCACCTCTGGCCATATGGAGCTTGAAGCTATGAGGCTGGCAGGGCCGGGCATCGTGGCCATGAAAGCAGATGGTCAGCTGGCTGAGACCAGGGACATTCATAGGGAGAGGCCAGGTATGGACTGCCTGGATTCTAGTCTTGACTCAGCATGGCCCTGGGCCAGCCCATTCCTCTCACCGAGCCTAAAACAAAAGTAAGAATCAGGAGCGCACCCATAGGGTTGTGGTGAGAATTCAGTGAGTGTGTGGATGTACCAACTGAGGGTAAACCGAGGGTCCTGTCCCATCCTGCCCCGTCCTGCCCACTCCAGCAATGCCACACAGAAGGGCAATGTGTCCCAATTCTCCACTAGGGGGAGCCTGGGCAATTCTTCCTCCAGCAGAAATGAAGTTTGCAAGCATCCATCCTGGTTCATCCAGGGAATTGCAGAAATGCCCAGCATGGCCCTCTGGGGTGGGAATGAAAACACGTCTGAGTTGTCCTTCTAGCCTGGGATTCTGTGGTTGTGGGTTGGGGGAGCTAGTCTTCTCCAAGACATGTTCTGAGCAGCCCAACAGTAGCTACTGAGAGGTCACTACCTGGAGACCTAAAGATCCCTCGGGTTCACACTATAGCCCCCAAATAACCAACCAAAGAGTAGGTGGAAAGGAAAAGCCACCCGTGACTGGAGGTATCTGGTCTGAGGTGAGCAGGATGGATGGCTTTTAGTTCACCCCTGCACATGTGTTTGTGTGTTTACTTCCTCTCTTGGTCCACACATTATTCAGTGTGGCTTCTCAAACCTTCACTGAGCATCTGCCCTGTGGCAGGCTCTATGCTGGGTGGTGCTATGATGCCACAGACTCTCAGGCTCATGAGTCTCCTTTGGCTGGCTCAGACAGCCAGCTGGGGTTTTGAATTTCTCGGTCTCTCTCATCTCTTCGTTTATCTGAAGTCTAAATAGTCCCACCGCTGCTGCTGCTGCTAAGTCGCTTCAGTCGTGTCTGACTCTGTGCGACCCCACAGACGGCAGCCCACCAGGCCCCCCTGTCCCTGGGATTCTCCAGGCAAGAACACTGGAGTGGGTTGCCATTTCCTTCTCCAAGATTCCCTTAAAATAGACAAAGGGGGCAGGGCAGCCATGTAGGGATGAGTAGGTTGTTCACTGCACAAGAACAGCCAGCTGATTGGGCATGTGGGGACTGAGATTCAGCCTGCTCTCCACTTGCCAAACCCTGAACCTTGGAGTGGGGCTGCATCCACTCATGGGGAGGAAGGAGCAATGTCCTGAGACACAACCTGGGGGAAACCTCAAGATCAGCTCTGTGGCGTCCCCTCTCTCTCCAGCTGTTGCTTCTTCACTCTGCTCTCACAGGTCAGGAGAGGAACATAAGGATGTCCCAAACGACGTCAAACCTGGGCTACTGGGGTTCTCTCCTTTCAGCCCACATTTATCTAGTATTGAGGATGTGCCAAGCACCGAAAGAGGCACAGATCGCCTATAAGGGTATCATTATACCTGTCACCATTGAGACAGAAGTATGGTCTGGTTCTCAGGGTCCTGCTTTTTCTCTTGCTAACAGCATATGAGCACTCAAGACTGGACTCTATCCTGGCCCTGCCACTTGGGCAAGTTATTCTGTGTAAGTTGAGGTCTAAGCTTCCTCCTCTAGGAAATAGGATACCATCAACACCAACCTGATGGGGTTGTTGTGAAGGGCCAGCAGGCTGGGAAATGACCTGCCCATAGACATTCTCACTAGATGCTAGTTACTTTTAGAAAGTCGGGCCTTCTCCTCTCATCCTCACCATAGCCCCTGGAGGGAGACTATAAAAGATGCAAAGTGGGGAAGTGACTGGAGGCAGAACTGAGGCCAAGGGTGGCGAGTGCTAGGCCAGGGCGTCTGGCCTACGCCCTACACCTTCTCAGCCTCCTCCAGGTCTCCCTCGCAGCTGGAAGAATTGCATGCTCAGATGTGGACAGAGGTGTTCCAGGTACAGGGGATGCTGAGAGGGATGTTAAGTCACGCCTGGGAGACAAAGAAGGGAGAGCGAGGCAGGATTTGACTTGCTCCAGTGGGTGTGCAGGTGGAGAAAATGCCCCAGGGCTCCCATGGCTCCGGCTCTCAGAAACCACCCGCTGTGAGGGTCCCTGGGCCCCGACCTGCCCCAGTCAGGGGGGCCCACTCCACCCTCACGCTGCCCCATCCAGCCAAGGCTGGTGGAGCTGAGCACCGACCGGCCTCCCCCAGCAGCCCTCCCACCCGCTCCCTCGCTTCCTCCGGCTGGCCTGCGTGGTGGCAGCCCTGCCTGCTCCCTGGGGAGCCCGCCGCCAGGCCTGATGGCGCTGACGGAGGGAGGGAGGCCGCCAAGCTGTCAGTCTGGAGGTGCCCCTCGGAGCCCCTCCTGGCTGGAGCGAGGAGGGTGGGCCGGCGCCGGAGCCGGCTGTCAGGGCCTTCACAGAGACGAGGCCGGAGAAGCGCTGCCTGACAGCTCGCCCACCGAATTAGGACCATTTGCATGCTAATTTCCAGAGCTCTAACGGGCTGGCAGGCTGGCTGGGGGGTGGAGAGTGTGCAGAGAGAGGCGCCGCAGCCTCCCTGCCCGCCTGGAACAATGCTTGACTGATCTAGCTGCGTTAACGAGCAAATTATGGTAATTTTGTTATTACAAATGCATAGAAATTTCCAAAGCGGGCAGCCATTCAGGGCAGCTCTCTGCTCCTCCCCACTCCTAAATACTGAACCCCTGTTTGTACACATGGGCCTGGCACTCGTTTCAGGGATGGAGGTTCTGGGGGACCAGGCTTCCCACAGAGCCTCTTGGGGGAGGCCCAGAGCAAGCTGGTCTTGGGCCAGGGATCCCTTCCCATCTCTGGTCTAGCCCAGCACCCCCGAGACCTCACCCTCCTGTCCCCTGGGGGTCCCTGGGCCTGGTAGTCCCATGAACCCACCACATTCAAGCTGGTTTCTTTTCATTCTGAGCAGGTAATATGGGTGATTCTCCTTATGGGTGCTCTGAAGTCTTGAGAAATTCAATGATTTCTCTGTTCACTCTGTGAACTGGGCTCAGCACCCAGGAGGAGATCAGGGACTGTCAGATGAATGAATGAGTGAAGGAAGGAGGAAGGCAGGGAGGAAAGAGAGGAGAGAACAAGGGAAGGGAAAAGGTTAGGGAGGAAGGTAGAGAAGGAAGGAAGGGAAGGAGGGAGGAATGGAGAAAGACCAGAACTTAGTCTAGAAATGAGGACAGTTAAGAAAGACCCCACCGGGTCAGCTCACTGGTGGTATAATTAATCCAAGACCTCTCCAGAGTTTATTTGCCAGTTGGCAAGCCCTCCTGGCATTTACAACTGTCCACTGCTAGAATCACAATTTGTCCCAGTTTTTCTGGTGATCTTCTTTTTGATTAAAAGTACGTTTTTGGAAGCATGCTCTGGAATGCATACAGACAGAAGCCTTTTCCAAGAAAGTGAGCTCCCCACTCCCAGCAGCGCAGTATGGGTAGCTCCAGCCACAGGGCAGGGTGGGCACGAAGCTGGATGATGAGACCCCGTTAAAAACCAGTCCACTCGTGGGAGGGACCAGCTAGTTCCCTCCCAGGCCTCTGTCTGTGACCCACTGGCAGTCCTCTGATTTTATGACAGGGATTTCAGGTTCGGGCTGATGTTACTGAAAGATCAAGAAGCTGCCTCAAGTCCATTTTGGAAGTCAGTGAGGAATAAATTGTCAATTACAGAGGAGAGCAGCACAGAGTCTACTCTACGTGGCCAAGGATGCCTGGGCGGTAGGGCTCTCCGAGCGGGTATTTGGGAGGCAGAGACCTAAATGTGAGCTGAGACTTTATAAACTCAGCCAGGGCCGTGGCCAGATTTTTCTATTTGTCTGATTTTCTAATTGGGTCACAACTTCCAGAGGGCAGCCGAATGCAGGAAAAAAAAAAAACAAAAAACAAAAAAATACCCACAGTCATTTCTTTTTGTCTAGCCACCTGACTCTGGGGGAAAAAACTGAGGGCAGGAGGAGTGAGGCCTCACCAAAGTCCCAGGCCGAAGCTCTAACCAACCTGGGGACAGTTTGGCCTGCATCCCAGGAGATGCTCCTGTGGCTGACCAGGTAGGGCCTGGGGAAGATCCATGCTCAGGAGGGACATGACAAGGTTGGGGTGGGTGGATGGGTGTGGGAGTTGTGCTTCAAGTCGTTCTAGAAGCCAGGTCACCCAGGGACCACCCCAGGAAGGCCGGGCCTGCATGAAGTCAGGATAAAATGCTTCCTTTTTGGTTGCTCTGGTGAAGAAGTTGAGGATGTGGGGGGTTACGTCTCACTAGCCCAGTGGGGACAAAAGGACAGCCTGTGGCCACAGGAAAAAAAAAAAAGGCCTCGGACTGGCTGTGTGACCTTGAGCAAGTCCTTTCTTTGACCTTATCCACATACTGCTGGGCTGGTTTCTAAAGTCAGTCTGACCAGTCCATCCCTGGCAAAGGGAGAAGTAGCTACAGAGTGTACAAGGGCCACACCAGCCCTCTGCAAGGCACGTGTTAGAGGAGACCTCCTCACATCACACAGACACGTCCCACCCCAGGCCCCTGCTCGCCGCCTGCAGTGCTGCACGTGCCTGCGGGCCCTCAGCTGGGGCTTCGGCCCAACCAGCACCTCTGTTGCTGCCCCCAGGCACCTGCTCTGGACGCCCCCAAGGGTCCTGCGTGCTGGGTGGCAGGACACGGCTGCTCTCCGGATTCCAATCCACCTGCAGCCACTTCTGCAAGTGACTCTGGCTCCTTTCTGGGGAGTTCTCTTTCCAGGAATGCCTCCTCCTCTCACCCCAAAAAGTACTCAGAAAATCTGCAGAGTCGCAAGGTTCTGGGGCCACGGGGCTTGCCTTCAGTCCAAGACTCCTCAGTGCAGACCCGGGACCTCCCCTTATCTCAGAACAGCCCCCTTCTCTTGGGTCCCACAGAGGGAACGCTGTGTTTCCAACAGTCAAACTCCAAACTGGCAAAGCCCTTCCCTTGTCATCTGGACCCAACCACTGGCCAGCTGTGTGACCTTAGGCAAATCGCCATTCCTCAGCCTCAGTTTTCATCTCTGTGAAATGGGGCTAAAAACCATGGCCTCTTAATGCTATGGCGGGGACCTGCTGAGACCACACACAAGAACTGTACTTTGTAAACATCTGTCCAGATGGTGGCTCATATTCTTCGCATTGTTGTGAACAAGACCTTGAGATGGTCACACCTGTCACGCCCCCTGCTTTGGCAGGACAATGCCTAAGGCACGCATGACCTGAAACTACGCTTCAGACAAAAGGACATGATAACACAGTCGTCGTCTGAACATTCCCTTCCCCTCCTCCTTTATGTCCCTTGCTCTCCTTCCTACTCCTTCTCTCTCTCTTTCTCTCAGCTCTGGATCTAAGTCTTCCTGATTCGGATCCTTTATTTGTGCCGTTGCACATAGACTCCTTATAAAGAAAATTCATTTGTTCAGGGTCACCGCGTGGTTTTTCATTAAAAACAAATTACCCGCATTCAGGGAGGACATCTGGGCTTCTCAGGTCCCATTAATGACTATATTTCCAGCCTCCCCAGCCCGGTTGGGCTCCCCTTGCCTGTCACCCTGCGTTCCCGGCCCCAGGAGGACAATGAGAGTGACAGTCAAGTGAAAGGGAAAACATGAGGGATGAGGGCGAGAGGCGAGTCCCCTGAGAGGGAAAGGAGGGAAAAGTGAAAAAAATAAATAACTCAAACAGAGGGTAACAAGGGCCATTGTCTCAGCGTCTTCCAGTGAGGAGCCAGAGTAAATATTGGAAGAGCAAGCTGGGGCATGTAAGTTGAGCCAAAGCTCCATTTAATTACACAGTCGGGCCCCAAGCCCCTGACTCTGCGTCGGACAAGATCAGGAGGGGCATGTGCCCGATTCAAACAAATTCTCCACCCCCTCATATCCATGGGGCACCTACTGTGTGCAGGGACTGGATGGCTGGAGGATAACAGCGGAGCATCCAGGAGCTGGACGAGCCCAGTCACTCCATCTCTGGGTGAGGCAGACCCTGGGCAGTGCCCTGGCAGTGCTCAGGGGAGAGATGTGCCCCCAGAGCAGGTGGGGTGTAGGCATCCTCTTAGAGAAAGCACCTGACTGGGGCCCAGGAGCATGGGTGGCATGTGGACAGGTGAAGATGGGGAGTAGAAGAGAATATACTGGAGTCTGAAGTGTGGTTGCCTGGTGTCCCAGCTTGGGAAAGCCTTCCATAGGCCTGTAAAAGACCTCTGGGTTTGGAAGGCCATCCACACCCCTAAGGGAGCACCAAGGAAACCAAAGCCTTTCCCCTGGGCCCACTTTCCATGGGCACAAGGGGCTGCGTGAAGTCGGGACCAGAATTCCAGGCGTCGGCCCCAGCTGCTCCCCCTGAATGGCTGTGCACCCTGGCGGGCCATGCACCTCTCTGAACTCAGCTCGCTTACCTCTGAAATGGCGATAAACATCTCAACCTCAAAAGTGCCTTCAAATTGCCACCGGGGGGTGACAGGTGTGGCTTTCTTATAGACTGTAAAGCACCAAGTGGCTGGGAGCGAGGCTTGTTGCTGGAATTAACTTGGGGCAGTTTGGCTTCACTCAAAAGCATTTTCCTTTGAGAAGGCAGAACCCCATTTCTCTCCCTGCCCCCTACCCAAAAGCTCTGGGCGTTGCCGAAAGTTCTCTGGAGAGAAAAGTCCCAGATGGAGTGACCCACAGGCTTCTCAGTGGAGGCCCATCCAACTGAGGGCCAATAGCTATGAAGTTTTGGAGACGGGGGCTGTACATGTCAGTGGATCAAAGGAAGAAACGAAGATGGCCCCGGTCAACTCAGTCTGGATTTTGGAAGGACTCTGGTATGTACACAAGTAAAGCATGTCTCAGAACCTTTATATTCACTCTCCCTGCCCCCAGTGAAGCACTCATTCCAGGTGTGGAGCCCCTGAAGGCCATCCTCGCCTGTCAAAGCAGGGTTAGAGGACACAGTGACAGCCGTATGGGATTAGCACAGTTCGAGGCTCCCTTCTCCTTCAGCTCCATCTCTTGGCAGTGCTTTACCCGATTACATGTGAAAGCCTAAGGCCATTGCCCTAGCACGTCCCAGCCCCAGACCTAAAGAGAAACTGTTGCCCAGGTGGAACAGTGGTGGCTGGCTCGGGAGCCCTCCAGTTCAGCAGAGGGGTGATATCAGCAGATTTAGAAGCCCCTGTGTGGCAGGATCAGAAAGCCTCCTATGGAGCATCTAATTCAATCTCCTTGCCCCCTACTTCCTGCTTTGAGAGAGTAGGAAGTCCCGAGACCACATTCCAAGGTCACACTGTGAGGGTCTGGCAGCTAGAATCAATACCCAGGCCTCCTGGATTCCAGTTGGACCTTCGTGCCCCAGCATGCTTTCCATCTCTGAGCCTTTGCTTCTGCAACTCTGTTCTTCCCCAATGTGGCAAAGCACTCATAAAACCCACGTGGAGTTTCTCCTCAGTCCCAGCATCACTTCTACACGGGGTTCACATGGGACTTTAGTCACAGGCTCTGCTCAGATCAGGCCACTCCAGACCCCTCATTCTACATGTCTTGAAGGCGCAGGAGCCTCCCCTCCGACTCACCTTCAGATCTGCCTGGGACAAGCCTGCCATCTGTTAAGGCTGCTGTTTGCAGCACTTCATGTCCCAGAGATTTCTAGGGATTGAGGCTCTGGGTCTTCTTACACATAGTCCCTCACCCAGCAGTGCCCCTCTAACTTCTCAGACTGGCAAACTACCCTTCAAGGTGAAGCTCAGATGGCCTTCTCCAGGAAGCCTTCCCTGATTTCTCCTACCTGCTCCAGTGCCCCCAGCAGACCCAGCAGCCTCTCTCCTGCATTTCCTCAGCACATTCCTAGATTTTAGCTCTAAACATAGCTTGTGGGAATGATATTTAATATCAGTGAGCCTGTGGGGTTGCAAAGAGCTGGACACAACTTAGCAACTAAACAACAACAACATCTCATAGTTTCATCAAGCTGCCAAAAGTAAAGTTGCTTCTTATATTTTGCTTCCCTGGTGTCTCAGTGGTAAAGAATCGCCTGCCAATGCAGGAGATGCAGGTTCGACCCCTGGTCAGGAAGATCCCCTGGAGAAGGAAATGGTAACTCACTCCAGTATTCTTGCCTGAGAAACCCCATAGACAGAGGAGCCTGGCGGGCTACAGTCCATGGAGTCACAAAAGGGCTGGACACAATTTAGCGACTAAACAACAACTCACCAACTAGACTGTGAGCTCCCTGAGGGTAGGGGTTGTGTCTGCAACATCACACCTAGCCCAGAGCCAGCACCCGGTGTTTCTCAGGAAATATCTGAGAATGAATGAAAGGACAAATGAATGGCTACTTGCCATTTCATCCTGGCTGTGTCTGCTGTTCCCCAGGGTCTATGTTCCTGGTGTGGCAGAGTGGCTGGAGGCCACTAGAGGGCAGCAAAGAGTCAGGAACAAGCAACAGGTGTGCCTGGAGTTCCAGGACTGCCTTGGAAAGGTAAGGAGGAAGCTTAGAAAGGGCCCAGGCCACAGGACCCACAGGAGCTCTGGTGAGGAGGTCATAAGAGCTAAGAACAAAGGCTATTCATTCCCTAAGCAAACATGCTGATGCTTGGGCCAGGGAGGCGCTTGAGAAGGAAGCACTGATCCAATCTCACAAGATGCTCTAGCCTCTCCACCAAGTCCTCCCTAGCTTCTGCCAGCCCCTCCCAAGCCTGCCCATTCTCATGCCTTCAGTTCTGGTTTTGGGGAAGGGTCTCTACACAAGGCTGACAAAGGTATTCCTCTGACTCCCATGCATATGGAACTGTGCAGAGTTCCAAAAGCTGACCAGTTCAAATCGTAACCTTGTTGGCCACTGGCCTCCTCCTTTACCAGCTGCTCTTCCTGTCAACCCCACTTACCCAGCTGGGCTGGCTGGGCCATGCTCCCCGCCACCCACACGAACCCACTCCAGTCGTTGAGCTGGACCCACTCTCAGTCCCCTGGCCCCCTCCTCTTCAGACGGCCAAGGATACTCTGCTTACAGCCCAACTTCTGGCCCTCTTTACCAGGACAACCTTCTCACTTATACCAACCCCAGGTGTCTCTCCATTTTTTCCAGGCATTCAGAGTCTACCCTGCTCCTGCTTGGCAGCACTTTTGCTTGTCACTGGATTCTTTTCTAAGTTGGATCTCCCATTGAGCCACAGGCTCCAAGGGGCGTGGGCTCTGCTGGAGAGCTCTTGACTTGATGCCAACTGGGCAAGGCCAGCTTTAGGCATGCCTGCTAGGCTTCTCTTCTCACCACCACATCCAGCTCAGACCCCAGTATAAGCAACAGCAATTGTAAATAATAATAATAATAAATAATACTTATATTGCACTTAATATGTGCCAGGCAAAATTCTAAGAGTTTTTACATATATGACAGTCATCCCTAAGTATCTGCCAGGGTTAGGGACCAGGACCCCCGTGGACATCACAATCACTGATGCTCAAGTTCCTTATATAATATGATGTAATATTTGCATACAACCTACATGACCCTCCTGTATCCTGTATACTTTAAATCATCTCTTGATAAATTGCAATACCTAATTCAATGCGAGTGCTAGGTAAACAGTTGCTAACATTCAAGTTTTGCTTTTTGGAATTTTCTGGAATTTTTTTCTGACTATTTTCTATCCATGGTTGGTTGAATCCATGGATGCCGAACCCATAGATCCAGAGGGCCAACTGTACATCATTTAATCCTCACGCTTATTATCACCATCCCCATTTTATAGATGAGGAGGAAACAAGGATCCAGAGAAGTTATATTACTTGTCCCAAGTCACACAGCTGGTGAGAAGCAGGAGGGTAATGCAAAACCAGGCAGCCTGGCTCCAGGTCCATGCTCTCAACCACCAGCCTCCCTGCTTCACCATGTGGCTGCCACTGCAGGCCCTCAGGGCAGCTCAGCCTCCATGGCTGCACTGTGGCCGTGCTGAGCTGAGCTCTCCCAGGCAGCCCAGCCCCACCACCACCCCCCCCACCCCTACCCCCGCCACCTTTTATATGGCATCCACTATTGCCTGAGTGCTACTATGGGCCAGGCACTCTGCCAGGGACACAGAGGTGAGCAAGACAGACCAAGCCCTGTGTGCTGTACAACGCTCAAGTACTGTACAGACCTGGGGGGAACTGGACAAGGAAGGAATAAACTAATTAAATTAAATTCCTCCCATGTGCTTAAATAATGAATGAAAAGAACAGAATGCCTTGAAAAGGGTGTGATGGGGGTCTTGGTTTAGATGGTATGGTGGGCAGAATAACACTTCCTCCGCAAAGATATCTACACCCTAATTCCTGGAACTCATGACCACGTCATCGGGTTGCATGGCAAAGGGGAATTAAGGTTGCTAATTAGCTGAACTGAAGATAAAGAGATTATCCTGGATTAAGCAGGTGAGTCCATTAAAGCCTTTCTTAGAGGAAGAGGGAGCAGGAGAGAGCAAACCTGGAAGATGGCGGCGTGATAAAGACTCAGGCCAGGGATGCGGAGCATTTACAAGCTGAGGAAGGCAGGAAACGATTCTCCCTCGGTGACCTCCAGAAGACACACAGCCCTGCTGACACCTGGACTTTAGCCCAGGGAGACCCAGTTTGGAGTCCCAATCTCCAGAACCATAAAATGAGAAATTACTGTTGTTCTAAGTCAGTTACTAATTTGCAGTGACTTGTCATAGCAGCAAGAGGAAACCAACACATATTTGGTGAAGTGTTAGGTGAAAACGCAGGAGTGAGAGGGAGCCAGGCAGTCTGGGCCAGTGGCAGTGGAAGTAGGAGAGCGGGCTGAGCGCACTAAGCAGAGGAATCGGCCCTGTGAGGGGGAGTAGGTGCTTCCATCCCTCCCACTGGAGACCAAGACCCAGTGTCTGCCCATACCACCTCATTGGCCTCAGGGGTCCACTCCAACCTCACCATCACCTCCCACTTCTTCAAGAAAGCCATCAGTTGAGCGATTTCAATGAATGGCATCTAGAGGTGATGCACACCCATCCACAGTGAGCAGAGCTTCCGGGACAGAGAGCCCACCAGGCTCCTTCCAGGGCCTTCGTCAAATAGCTGCTTGTCTGCTGCAGCCCAGGGGAGGTAAACACGACATGGGCAGGATTTCCTGGCACTCTCGCCTGAAGCCCCCAAAGAGGAGTCCAGTGGGCAGAATAACACTTCCTCCGCAAAGATATCTACACCCTAATTCCTGGAACTCCTGGTGTGCAGGCGAGGCGAGTTCATCTTAAAGACAGTCAGTTACCTTGCTTCTTAGACTCATTGAAGCCAAAGGGCAGTGAATGCCCCCATCTTTCCCCCAGCCTAGAATTTTTAGGAGTTTCAAATGCCATGTCAATATCCGTTAGGTTGTACAAATACCTTCAGGCGGGAATCAACTAGTTACACTGGTCAAGACACTATGGAATCTTTGGTGCAAAACTTTTGGCATTTGCTGGAACTTGATGAAAATAAAATCTAAAAACTGTCTCCTTGCTGAGCTGATGTGATGTGCCGTGTTTGCTTTGTTCAACGTAACTAATTAGCCAAGGGCTGTGCGGGGTTGGCAGAGCCATAGGAACTGAATCTACAAATGCTCAAGCATACCAAGTAGCCCTGATCTGCATATGTGAACACATCCTGAAATCAGAGAGGGTGGACAACCCCAACAGCAGAACCAAATTCGAAATAAACAGGAGTCTAAGCCACCAAGACCATGGTTCGTAAGGAAAAACAGACTAATTTTCCAGGCCCCAAAATTCAACCGCCCAAGTATACCCTGGACATAATCCCCATACTAATTTTCCAGGCCCCAAAATTCAACCACCCAAGTGTACCCTGGACATAATCCCTTTTCAATGTATTCTAAAAGAAAACTTCATCTATGGAAGTCTCTCTTTATAATGGAATTTGGTGGTAGCCAAATGTTTCCCAGAACCTATGCTGTGCTATGCTAAGTCGCTTAGTCGTGTCTGACTCTTTGCAACCCCATGGACTGTAGCCCACCAGGCTCCTCTGTCCCTGGGGATTCTCCAGACAAGAATACTGGAGTGGGTTGCCATGCCCTCCTCTAGGGGATCTTCCCAACCCAGGTATTAAGCCGAGGTCTCCCACATTACAAGTGGATTCTTCACTATTTGAGCCACCAGGGAATTCCTTGCCAGAACCTAGGGTAGGAAAAACAGCTCAGAAGATTTAGGTTTCCCTTGGGATTCACTTCCAGGCTGGGAAAGAGGACTGTTTCATATAGTGATACTGACTTCAGCCTTCTGGGCTCCAGGACTGTGAGAGAAATTTTCCCACTGTCTTGTCCCACCAAGTTTGTGCTAACTTGTTATAGCAGCCACAAGAAACTCACACGCAGGTCAATAGTAATTTTCCCTCCCTCCTGCCTTTAGCCAGACACTCACATAAAAGGACCTATCCTGTGTTACGGGCTATGAGGAGTGTGGAAGACGGGTAAGGCAGAGGACCCACTGTGTTGAAAGGTGGGCTAGATCTGGGCAGTTCCAGCCAAGATCATGAGTGTGGGCCAGCACTGCCCCCATGAAGCCATCCGAGAATGCATCTGGAAATCCTGATGGAGACAGAGTCCCAGAGATGTGATGCTGCTGTGGACACTGGGGAACGGGAGCTAACGACCTGCTTGCTAAGCGTGGAGTCGCAGCCCTGACACCAGGTCTGGTGCTGAATGAGTGCTGGGGCTGCGTGAGAAGAGAAAGGGGGAAGAGAAGGAAGACAGAAGGGAGGGAGGGAGGGTGCAGAGAGAGACGTGGGGCTTCCCTGCCAAAACGCTTGTCCTCCTTCCTGCTCTCACGCACCTTCCCTCTCTGCAGAGTCCCAGGGGACCATACCACCCAGCGGGCTCCGTGGCCACCCCTATCCAGTGGCTGCTGGTAAGTTCCATTAGGCTGTGCTCTTGTGCATGCCTGTGGTTCCTGTTTTCACCATTAATGGTACCTGCTGGGGGCTCTGCCACAACCCCTGGCCATTTGTATCCCGAGCCTGGTATTAGGATTGGAGGAATCCCGGAGGCTAGAGGGCACCTCTGTCTGGATAAACTTGGGCAAGTTCAGCTACTGCTCTGTACTCAGCTTCTTTGGAGTTGGCAGCAGAGACCAGCAGGGCCAGCTGAGTGGCCCCGCTTCACCAGCCCACATGCCCTCAGGACTGGACCTGGGGCTGCCACCTCCCCCTCTGCCATCACTGCGAAGCATGCATCGACAGACTGAGGATGCACAGGGTGGCAGAGGACAGGAGTGCTGAACTGGAGGGCAGAAGACCTGAATTCAAGACCTCCCAGCTCTAAGCTCTTCAGCTGTGGGCAGTTCCCTAACTTTTCTGAGTCTCACTAGCCTCATTCTGACCCTGGGGACCCAGCCCACCTCACAGGCTGTAACACCAAAGGGCTCCTGGGCAAGCACTTTGCACTTGACAAAGTGATCCACAGCCACGAAGTTACTGGGCAATCCTAACTTGCTAAGGGCTTGGAGACAGTGGGGATGAAGGCAGGCAAGAGGGTGTGTGTCCACTGCCTCCCTCTCTTGCCCTATACACGGTGACTCTGTCGTGACCCCTCCTGGAGGCAGAAAAGGCAAAGCCTTTGCAGGCATGGATCTGGCAGGCCTC
This sequence comes from Antilocapra americana, assembly GCA_007570785.1. Classification (NCBI taxonomy): domain Eukaryota; kingdom Metazoa; phylum Chordata; class Mammalia; order Artiodactyla; family Antilocapridae; genus Antilocapra; species Antilocapra americana. Next base: position 1,410,954 of record ML661898.1, on the reverse strand, counting down.
CCCGGCGTTGGCAAGGCCCAGGGCAAGAGTACACACAGAGGCCATTTCCCATATGTCTCATATTTAAAAGTCATAAATCAAGCTAACAAACCGTTAAATGAAATATGCTCTGTCCTCCTACCTTGTTAAATAATCTCCGTAATAACCTGGAAGGCCAGGAGCGAATTTAGAATTCTGGGTCTCCTCAGAGCCTGTGCCCGGCCCTGGCTGCATGGGGAAAGCCCACCTGAGCCCTGATCCGCCCGGCTTCCTTCTCCATGCCCAGCTTGCTCGTCTTCACCAGCCTCGAACATGGGTGTGGACACCCAGGCTTCACGTCCACACTTTGTCCACACTGTCCACAAAGAGTCAACCCTGGGCCCCAGGGTGTGCATGTCTGTGATGTGGGCTGGCAAGAAGCCGGAAGGAGCTTAGGGCTGTTTGGGCAGGCTCCCTGGTGGGCTAGAAGGAGGGGTGCGGGCCCCAGGTGGGCACATCCCCTTGGCCCGCAGACTCCTCAGTCCACAGGTACAGGGACACTGTCTGTGCCATGAAGCGGTGGCTCCAGAGCAGGAGCCCTCCTGCCTGGGCCTCAGGGTGGTTCATGCTGAGTCAGGGCTTCTATTGTGGTTCCACCTCCTACCTGCTGGGCAGCTTAGGACACCCCGGCTCTTTTAGCATGGCAACCCACTCCAGTATTCTTGCCTGGAAAATGCCATGGACAGAAGAGCACGGTGGGCTACCATCCAGGCAGTCGCGAAGAGTCCGACACGACTGAAGCGACTTAGCACACACACGGCCCCTGTCCGACCTTCAGCCAGGTCCAGTGCCCCTCTGCCTCCAGGCTCCCCGTGTAGCCAGCGAGGGATTCTGGGGGACAGTCAAGGACCCCCTGTCGCTGATATCCTCCCAGGTGCTGCTGCTGGTTGACAAAGAGGCCAAGAAGGCAGAGCTCAGCCTGATTTTTTCAGGCTCACTCCTCAGAAGCAGAGAGGTCACTAGGACTGTTTGGGGAGGGATGCCCCCCAGGAACCCCAAATGCCTTCTGCTGTCTGCTGCAGAGACTCAGAGAGTGCAGACTCACCAGGCACCATCCCCGTCAGCGTCGGTGCCGAGTAGCTGCCCTGTCCGGCGGGGGGCACGTGCGGAGGGTACCCAGGGAGGGTCGTGCTCGCCAAGTCGCGGCCTGAGGAGTCAAAGCAACAAATCACAGGGTGAGCATCCCCACAGCCAGCTGCTCCTGTCCACAGCTCCCCCGACATCTGCACATTTGTCAAGTCTGGATGCTTGACGCCACTGTGCCCCCTGTCTGTGTGCACCCATGCCCGCGCGCACACACACACACATACTCTCCCACCCCTCCAGCCAGGCTCCACCAGCAGGAAGCAAGGATGGCTCGGTCGGATCCCTGGGAAACCAGAGTTCTGACCACACCTCTTGCTCTCTGCTCCCCAAGTAGGGCTTGGACTTCTCCATCAGTGCACTGTTGCTTCTGCTGGGCCTTCTGCACATGGCCCAGCACCACCATCTTCCAAGACCAGCTCAGCCATCTCCACAGCCACCCACAGTGGGCAGGGCTCTGCCTGCCTCAGACCCAAATCTGGTCCTTACTGACTTTTTCCTCTTTGGACCAAGATCTTGTCATTCATTCAGTGATGTTGCAGGAAGCACCTCCTGACACCAGACACTGTTCTGGGACATGGAGGTTAAGGCCTCGGCCATTGGGGACAGACATTCAGTGGGCATGTGTTCCCCTCATCGCAGGCTGCCAGCTCCCAGAGAGCAGGGGTGACACCTCATTCAACACCCAGAAAACCTGCCTCCACCACAGGGCTCGGCACCTAGTAGGTCTCTGTGAATAAATGCGTGAGTGAATGGTCTGGATTCCAGGCCAAGTGGAAGAAAACTCCAAAGAGGTAGAACTCTGAAAGGGCCCTGAGGTTCGGCACTCAGGGAAAGAGCGGGCCTATAGCTCTCCAAACAGTGATGCTCACACGAATGTACTAAGGTGTTCACACATAAGGGCAACAATCCAGACCCCGGAAGATAAGACTGTTCAGTGGTTACCTGTTGAGCTCTGAGGAGCTTGGAGGAGGAATTGGCAGTTGCCCCTAAAAGAAAGGGATGCCCCTGCTGTCAGATTATGAGATGTGCAGAGACAGCCCAGGCTGGGGCTGTTCTGATGGGTTGGCTTCCCTACCAGAAGGTTCTCCGAGTAGAGCACCCACTCAGCCCTGGGCCCAGGCTCACACCCCTGGTGACAACAAACCACAAAGGCTTATGTAGAAATTATAAACACCAGGCTCTGTTTTCAGTTTTTTAAATCATTAACTCTTTTAACCCTCAACAACACTATAAGGTAAGGTACTGATACTTTCCCCACTTTATAGGATAATGAAACAGAAAGGTCAAGTACTTTGTCCAAGGTTGCACAGTAAGGATTTGAAGCCAAGCAATCCAGCAGCAAAGACCACGTGTTTAGTCACTCTATTCTACTGCCTTATACATGTGCCTGGCTGGGCTTGTGTCCACCATTTCTCAGCTGGGACAGTAGGCTGAGCCCTGCTGTTAGGCCACACTGTCACCAGCCTTACTCCATCATGCAGAAAGAAATTCAGCTACATAGTTCTTGTAATATACATGTTGGAACGAAAGCAAGGACCACAGTGGAGGAAGGAGGCCAGATCTGCCTCCTGGAAGATGGAGGCGTTACCCTGATAGGAGGCTGCCTGCTGTACAGGGGTTCCTAGGGCCAAGCCCCAGAGGTCCACACCCCACCCATCTGCCTGAGACGGATAAGAGGGTCCTGAGAAGGGAAGGTATTTGCCCACGACACTCCCCTCATTTCAGGCAAGGCTGGGACTGGAATCAGCTCTCCTATTTCCTGGGCTTTGGTTGTTTCTTCAACAGGGGTTGTCTTTTCGGTCACATCTGAACCTCAACAGTTTCTGCTGCTGTTACATATGCTTTAAACCCTGATCCCCAAAGTGCAAATGCCTTGCCAAGGCACTCAACTCAAGAAGCTAGATAAAAAAGCAATAAAGTGAACCTAGGGAAAGGAGGAGGAAGGAATCGATAAAGAAAAGCAGAAAATAATGAATTAGGAACCAGAAAAGCAGACACAATAATAAAAACACACAATAATAAATAATAAATACAACCAAGAGATGTTATTTGAAAAGACCAATGAGATGACAAACCAAGGACAAGACTCAAAAAAGAAGGCACAAATATCAAGATAAAGAATGAGAAGATACAGCCAGAGATATGGAAAAGATGACATTTAAAAAACATAGAAACATGCATGGATGCTCTGCACTACCAAATGTGGAAATTTCATCAAAAGGCACAATTTTCTAGGAAAACATGAATTACCAAAATTAACTCAAGAAGAGGCAGAAAATATTAACAGCCCAATCATATCAGAAAAGGTTGTTTAAAGTTATTTTTAAAAATAAGGTGCCTTGTCCATGTAGTTTTTGGGGCATTTGTTTTTGTCTTTGGAAAGTTCTTTTAAAACTTCAAGGAACACACACTTTTATTATTAAGCTGATCCAGGATACATAAAGCTAAGAAAATGTTCATTTTGCCAAGGTGGCAAAATCCTGATATAAAAATTTAACAAAGTCACTCAGAAATGAATATTAATGGCTGGTCTCACAATTTATTAACATGCAGGCAAAAAAAATCTACTATCTCATTGATGAAGCAATATAGGGATAGAACAGTTCACAATGACCAAGTAAGCTTTATTCCAGCTATGCAAGGTTGCTTCAGTATTAAACCATTGGCTGGGAATTCACATTAATATGTCAAAAATTCACATTAATATATTCAAATTAATATATTTGATATGATTATATCAAGAGTTGTGGAAAAGGCATTGGCTGAAATTAAAGAACACTTATGGCTCAATAATAAAAAGACAAACAACCCAGTGTAAAAATGGGCAAAGGACTTGAAAACACATTTGTCTAAAAAAGATATACAAAAACAGCCAATTCCCTATCAGGGAAATGTAAATCAAATCCACAATGAAATACCATGTCACACCCACTAGGATGTCTATAATAAAAAAGGCAAAAAAAAAAAAAAGGCAGGTTATGACAGTGTTAGAAAAGATGTGGAAGACTGGAACCCTTATACACTGTTGCTGGGAATATAAAATGTTGTAGCCACTTTAGGAAAGTCTAGAAGTTCCTCAAAGAGTTAAGCATAGCATTACAGTGTCTCTCAAGAGAGATGAAAACATGTGTCCAATCAAAATGTGTACATGCATGCTTCAAGCAACATTATTCATGATAGCAAAAAGAGTAGAAACAATTCAAATATCCACAAACTGATGAATGGATATTGAAAACAGTGTATATTCATACAACGTAATATTTAGCAATAAACAGGAATGAAGTACTGATACACACTACAACATGGATGAACTTGAAAGAAGCCCATCACAAAAGACTACATATTATATGATTCTATTAATATAAAATGTACAGAATAGACAAATCTATAAAGAGAAAAAATAGATTAGTGGTTGCCTTAGGCTGGGAGTGGGGAAAAGGGGGAAAGAGAGTAACTGCTAATGGATATGAGGTCTTTCCAGGGGGTGATGCAATGTTCTAAAATTGGTCATGGTGATGACTTTGTGAGAGTCCTAAAAACCATTGAATTGTATACCTTATATGGGTGAATTTTATGGTATGTGAATTATATCTCAATAGTACTGTTACGTTTTATTATGGCCATCTATCATTGTCATCATCTTGAAAAAGTCACTTGACACCAAAAATGTAGGAAGACATAATATTAAATTGTTTCTTAAACCAAATAAATTTGTCTTAATGGAAAAAATATACAACAAAAGAAAAGATTAATAAATTGAATTACTTAATAAAAGTGACCAAAAACCTCTTGCCTAGTAAAAAAACAATATGTGTGCCAAGTTGCTTCAGTCATGTCCAACTCTTTGCGACCCTATGGGAGTGGACTGCCAGGCTCCTCCGTCCATGGGATTTCCTAGGCAAGAATACTGGAGTGGGTTGCCATGCCCTCCTCCAGGGGATCTTCCCAACCCAGGGATTGAACCCAGGTCTCCTGCAGCTACCTTCATTGCAGGCAGAATCTTTACCGCTGAGCCACCCGGGAAGCCCAGAAAACAATATAAGCAAAGTCAAATGATAAATGGTAGACTGGAGGGAATTATTTGCAGCATCTACCATAGACAAATGGCTACTCTCCCTATATATCAAAAACTCATAAGAATCAAAGGGAAGAGACCAAAAATCTTACAGGAAAATGGGCAAAACTCAGGGACACAAAACTGTTATTTGTTGGGTGACGGGTTAACCAACAGAACAACAGCTTCCTTCGAGGTTCCTCTGAGCCAGGCTCTGGGCCGGGACTTCATAGGGCTTATCTCGGTCAATAACCCCAGAAGGCGGGTGCTGTTATCATCCCCATTCTACAGATGAAATGATGAAGGCTCCGAGCAGCTGATGTATGTGCCCAAGGTCATACAGCTGATGGGCATGATCGTTAACATTTTTGCAGCACTTACTGTATTTTAGGCCCTGTCCTAACACTAGGCAGAGTTCTGAATACTGTTCACTGTGTTTTATAGATATTAACTCGTTTAATCCTCAAACACTATATAGGTCCAATAATACTGTCCCCATTTTACAGATGTGGCACTAAAACACAAGAGGTGAGGCACCTGCCTGGGGTCTCACAGCTGGTGAGAGAGGCCTGGGGTCTCACAGCTAGTGAGAGAGGCATGGCCAAACCCAAGCATTCTGGCACCAGATCCCTCACACTCCCCCAATACATGGGGCACTTGTTCTTTCCCCATCCCTAAACTGGGGGTCCCCAGATTGCAAGAGCTGCTCCCACTCTCCCTCCCCTGCACTGGCAGGGCACGCAGTAGGTGCTTAGAAAATACCCGCCAAGGTGAAAATTAATCAAAAGACATTGGTTCTACCATCTGAAAGGAACTTTGGTTCTCATCTCACCAACGTCTCAGAAAGCCCTTCACCGTGAAAGCCACAAGATAACCAGGCCTCATTTATCTGTTTTTTGCTTGGATGCAACTTTTTCTTTTTCATATACAGCCCATTTCTACGTAGGCTCTCTCTACGTACACTAATGGGGGGAAATGTGAATCCAATTAACTTCAAATTTAGCTCATAATGAACTTATCTCATTTTGCTACCAGCTCCATTCTCATCGTGTGGCAGTAATTAACCACTGGGGGTTGTCACTCCCAGACACATGACATGGAGATCCTCCCAGCCCCTCACTTCAAACCCTTACAGAATTCATTACCCTGACAGTACGCAAACCCTTCACTTTGAATACTACAGGGCACCAACCAAACTCCCCCTCTATCTGCCCGAATGTGAGTGTGAGCAAGAAAACGAAGAAAGTGAGCCACTGAGAAGCCATGAGTTATTGTGAATGAGATGGGGGCAAGAAGCTGGTGACAGCTCCATGGCCAGAGAGGGTCTGGCTGCCTAGACAGCCCTGGGTTGGAGGTTCTTAATGCCCAGGAAGTCTGAACACTCCAGGCAGAGGCAATGGTGACTTGTTGTGTGACCTTAGGTAAATTCGACCACCTCTTCGGGCCTTCATTTTCCTATCAGAACGCTCAAGCAGTGGGAACAGATAGCCTCTGTGGATTTTTTCTGTTTTAACATTCTACAGCTCAGAGGCCTCATTTTAGCCCTGGGTTGATGGAAATGAAGGCTGGCGCCAGCTGCTATAGAGATGCCCACCTCACCTTGGTGCTCCTGCCCGCAATATCAGGCACCCTGGAGCCCCTGGATTAAATCCTAGTGAAAGGAATGTAGGCACCAGTCTTGTTTTGCTGTCTTTAGGAAAGGAACCTACGGCAGGAGATGAGGGCTGTCAACCTGCCCTTTGTTGCCAAGGCCCCCTCATCAAGTGTTCCCACAGACGACTAGGCACCTGGCTTGGAGAACAGCTTCTGCTCAGTGGTGGCTAGTTTTCAGAAGCTGGAACTCTGGATTCATTTCATTTGGAAATCTCCTGTCTATGTGAATGCTGACTCAACTCCAGCTTGTAAAACATACACTGAGGGCCAAAGAAAATGTATCCAAAGACCACGTTTAGCCCCCATTGCCAATTTTCAACCTTTCTCATTCCCAAAGCTCTCAAGTCCTATCTAAACCATCCCTTATCACCACTCCACCAGTTTCATCACCTGCCAGGCCTTTTAAGGACAAGAGCCCAGGCTGGGTGTCCAGGTAACTACTGAAGAGGTAGCCACTGTGCAGGGCAGAACGGGTCAGGGGATGGAGGGAAAGCAGGAGGTGACTCCTGAGACCTGCGGCATGATCACAACCAGCTCCCTGGGGCCATCTGAACTTCCCGCCATCTTGTTTCATGGGTGACAGCCCCAGCCTCCCAGCCACGCTGGCTTCCCAGACATCTCTCCTCCCTCGAGCCCAGTCACTCCCTAAGCCCCTCCTGACTCTCCATTGCCTGGTGCCCTCTCCTCTCTGGTCTGACCTACCCAGGTCAGACTGTTCTTCCCTTCGCTCTGTTTTCTAGCACCCTCATCTCAGTCCCCTGCCCTGTTCCTGCCACACCCTCTGTGGCCGTTTCTTCCAGAGCCCTGGCATCCAGCCCCCATTCCCTTTGGCTCACACTGAAGGACAACTTGGAATCACACAGGAACTCAGTGAGGGCTGAACCTAGGGAGGGCTCTGAAGCTAACACTTCCGATTCTGTCTTGGTTCAATAATTTAACCAACACTGCAGACACGTCCACTTCTATGACATTTTCTCAGAAAGCTTTTCCTCAGAGTCATAGAACCATGAGAAACCCTTTTGCATGTTAAGAAACATTATTAAAACTTTAAAAGAAAAGGTCATAAAGGTGGGAATCATAGCCTTTTCACATCATGGGGCACTGTTAACTGTCATACCCAGGGATCATACCTCTAAGAGAATGTACCTGTGTTTGATGATTCTTTACTATTTGATTAGAGCCCAGAAATGGGGAAGTTACAGGTGAATGTGTAGATTTCTCTCAAGTAGAAAAGACAACTCCAAAGGTTTGGGTTTATTGCCCCGTAGGATATTAACCACTTCTGTATCTAATCTAGCAATTTTATTCCAACATTTTTAAAAAATGCCTTTTTACATGGACGATCTAAACCCTGTTCCTCAAATGTTCTTGGAACCACTTTTATCTTTTTATAGGTTCACTCATTAATTTATGAGTTGAATAAAATCTTCACATGTGCTCATTCTAGATTTGTACATGAGTTATGTTCTCAATTCTTTAAAAATTTACACTTTCTCGCTCATTACAGGAAAAAGTCAACCAACCCTGAGTGAGATGAATTGAAGGTTTTCAACCAACACCAAAGCAGGTGACAGTAAACAATTGCTACCTTAGGGGAGGGAGAGAGGAGCAAACCAACAGCCAGGATCTGGAAAGGGGATTAACCCTGCTACGCAAACCCTGGTGTGTGCCTGTACGTGTGCATACACCACCGGGCACCTTTGTTCCAGCTGGTGTTTGAAACATGTGACAGTTTGAATGGGGGTTGCTCCCTGCTCTGGAGTCTCCCTTTGTTCGGACCTGCCACAGGCAACGGATGTGTGAGCCAGGAGTGCAGATAGGGAGCATTTAACCTAGAGGGGGAAAGGCTGCCACGAGGCAGCACACAGCACACAGCATGTGTCCTAAGTCGCTTCAGTCGTGACCCACACGGAGTGGACAGGCTAATTGCAGATGGGCCCATCCAGTCGTTAAGGCAGACCTGGCCATCTCCTGATGACAGGTTTATTAGCCATTAGTTTAGGTGGTGCTACTTACTGAGAAATAATAACCCACAATTTCTTTTCCCCAAATTACTGAATCCCCACTTTCAACGATTTCTGACTGACCCTCCTCCCATTGCCGGGGCTAAAGATCTAATCTGGATTTGTGAGCAGGAAGACAACTCTTGAGAATTCATTCATCAGGGCTCTGTTTACTTCACAGCTTCAGCCCTCCCCCTTCTTTCATTCCAACAGCCTCTATCTACTGCCCTGGAATCACTGGGAACTTCTGGACTCCAAGGACTGTGTTTTAATTGCAAGGGAATGTTCGAATTTCATCTGCCTGGCATTTTAGAGCAGACACTGGGGCTAAGTCAATATTTCCATGCACATTTATGACATGATCTTCCTCTACTAGCAACTGTTGATCCAATATAATAAACTTACAAAGGCAGGGTTCTAGTGAGCAAGGCTGCAGAGCAGCTCTGCCATGCTCATGGCTGTGGGCATCCCTGCCAGGACAGGCGCTGCTCCAGGGACAGATGGAGCATTATTTACAGCAGGAGCACGGCGAGGGCCACTGTGGGCAAGCTCAGGTCTTCACTCACTCATTTGTTCACTCATTCACTCATGTATTATCTGATCCCTATTGAATTCTAGCACCAGAGGACCTGGGGGTGACAATAATGATAATAATACCCACAACAATAACAGTGATTGCTTATTCAGCTCTTACCAAGTGCCGGGCACCATTCAAAGTGTTTATGTGCATTATCTCATTTAAGTGTCACAGCCACTCGGGGAGATACCAACCTTGATAATCCCCAGTTTGCAGATAAGATGGTGGTGTTTGGAGGCAAACCAAAGTCATCTAATGCCAATCTATGCCTTTACCACCCCTGTCCCTGCACTATTTTGCTTCAGTAGATGAATTGAAAAATATAAACACACCTCCTTTTTGACCTGCAATTCTACTTCTAGGACTTTACCTATGGAAATATGCAGAAAAGTACACCAAGATTCACATTTAATGGGAAGGGAGGGACGGAGACAATCCAAGGGCTTCCCTTGTAGCTCAGTCAGTAAAGAATCTGCCTGCATTGCAGGAGACCCAGATTCGATCCCTGGGTTGGGAAGATCCACTGGAAAGGGAAATGGCAACCCACTCCAGTATCCTTGCTGGAAAATCTCATGGATAGAGGAGCCTTGTGGGCAGCAGTCCATGGGGTTGTAAAGAGTCGGGCACGACTAAGCGACTTACACTTAGTAAAAAATAGATAAATCTATCTGCTGACAGACATATAAAAATGTTACTGAAAGTATACACACGACATGGTTAACTTTGGGGTGAGAATTATGGATGGGAGGGCTGAGGTTGGGGAAAGGAGAACTATTTTTCATTTTATATTTTTCTGTATGGTTTGAATATTTAACCACATGCATGTATTACTTTTTGTTCAAAATTAACTTTTTGATTTAAAATTAACATTTTCTTAAGAACCAGACACTGTCTATGCCCCAAGGGGCCCACTGACAGCCTTGAAGGGGAGGTAATAATGAATCTAAGATGCACAAAAGGCATAACTCCCCCCCAGCCCCCCACCCAACCCCTGCTCCCACCTCAGCAGTTCCTGGGCCAGAGCTGTCACGGTGGGCACTCCCTGCTTTCAAAGACAGCATTATGATGCCAGGAGCACCTTGGCCAAGTCACACGTCCACAGCTTATGATTACACCAGCCCTCCCTCAAGCCAGCACTCAGCCCTGCTCAGAAAGGAAGTGCAGTGATGTCCTGCCCACCCGAAACATGCCATCAGGCACCTCAGCCCTGACAGTCTGGCTGTGAGTAGCCAAAAGGGGGCCCAAAGCCTGTCCCGAGGGCCCCCGGGGCACCAGGTCTGGCAGGCCAGGTCCTCACTGGCACACAGTTCCAGTGAGCTCAGTGGTCTGGCTTCCCAGCCGCCAGCAGATTGAAAACAGCGAAATAAGAAGGGGGAGAGAGACTTCCAGAGCCAGGCAAACTGATGTCAGGAGAAGTGACAGGTGACAGGTGAGCAGCAAGGATGGAGACAGGAAAACAATATAATCCGACCTAAGAAGCCCAGACTTCAACAGTCTGGGGTGCCTGGTGGAGGGCAAGCCGCCTGCTTACAGACCTCCAGAGGCTTTGCCGCTGTAGCTGCAGAGGTTCAGCCATGCGGGTTCAGAAATGAACCTGGGTGCTGTCACTGGAGGAGGGTGAACTTCTGTCTCTCCAGCATGATTATCTGCATCTCTTATCTGAGAAGCCCATATGACAAACCAGTGCTTAGAAAGTCAGCTTGGGACCTATATAATCATAGGTAGCAGATGGAGAAAAGCCCAGTTGTCCATCTCAGTCCAGGCTGGGTCCTTGGAGAACACTAGTATGGTGCATGGCGATGGAGAAGACCACCAGGAGATGGGGCTGCTGATGGAAACCCACCATACTTCCACTCCTGGTTATGGTACACGCCCACCCAAGCTGGCTGGAGAATATTGAAAACGTAATCTTGCCTCCCAACGTGTCAGAACCATGGTGTTCCATGGCTGGACTGAAACTTGGAAGTTTCCCAGTCTCCCCCCAACTCAAGGCTGACAGTATTCTCAACACATTTGCCCACCTCCAGGCTGCTAAGGCAGAAGATATTTCCCCAATATAATGGTTGTGAATGTCTTCCTTCTCAAGGATTGGTTTGCACATAAACTATATGATTCTAAATAGAAAGTGGAACAGGTTAAGGAACACACAGAAAGCATAGAGTTCCCTTGAGGTGACCTTCTAGACTAGGGGACATTACATCTTTGTAAAAGGGTACAGTGTGGTGTGGTAGTTAGGGACACCACTGGGTGTACTCGCCGAGTGGGTAAACTCACATACAATGGTTGGAGCTCTGTTGAGCTCTATTTTCCAGGTACTCTTCTATGCGTTTTATGCTTTGTCTCATTTAATCATCAAAATAAGCCTACATTGAGAAATTATTATTATTGCTGCTGTTGACATTGAGAGGATGAACCTAGAAGTTAAGTGCACCGGCTCTGGGAGCAGACTACTGGATTCATATCCCAGCTCTGCTCCTTATTAGTTCTTTCATAACCTTGGGCAAGATTCCACTTGAGTTTGCTCATCTATAAAATGGGGCTAATGGTAACACCACCTCTTAAGACTGTTTAAAAGACCTAAAGATTTAGTACAGGTGAGGCCCTTAGAAAGGTGTGCAGCCCATACACTCCCAGCTATGACTGTTATTCCCTCCAATATTTAGAGGTTAAGTAACTGGCCCGAGGTTGCACAGGCAGAAGATGGCCCAGGAAGGGGCTGTGAGGGCAGGATTAGAAACCAGGCAACCTGTGCTCTTAACCACCAAGTACCAAATCTAGGATGAGTTTGAAATATAGTCAAGGATGGTGGGAGGCACCTATTGGACCTCCTCAGCTAAAGGAGGGCCCTGGACTGGATGTCAGAATGCCCTTCCACTTCCTTACAGGGACTTCCTTACAGGTCCTCCCCTGTCTGAACATTCTCATCTGCGAGCCCAGAGTTTCCCTCCCAGGTCACCCACCTGGAGGAGCTTAGACAATGGTAGAGAAGCGAGGAAGATGTATCACCTTGTTCTCGGGCTCCTTTTACATCTGGCTGACAGCCTATGTATTTTAAGAAATAATCAATAGGTGCGTGTTACAGCCAGAAAAGCCTCCAATCAGCTTCTGATCTACTGTGAAGGGATCGAGGCCAGTCACAAACCCTAAACCAGTGCCTCCGTCCATCCCCTTCTGGTCTGGAAGGTAACAGCCTGGAGGATGTCATGAGATCTGGGCCCAGAAACAACAGAGCCCAACCAGATGACACCCCCTCCCTCCATCTGTTTCCTCCAAAACACACAGCGAGGCTGAGATTAGAAATTGCTGCGGATGAGGCCCACACAAGAGGAGGCTGAGCAGGTACGCTGCTTGCCGAGGAAAACCAAGCCCACCCCACAGAGGCACCTCCCAGGGTGCAAGGCAAATTAATGTGCTGCAGAGAACACGCATTAAATCGCGCTGCTGGGGCCGCGGGCTGCTGACATGCCAGCCCATCCCTCCCCGGCCCTCCCCTCCCAGAGAAAGGCCGAGTCAGGTGCCAGGGCCTCTGAGAAGCACAGCGTAGTGCCAACTCTTATTGGTAAGCCTCTGCCGGTTCTGGTATCACCCATGCCCTGCCCCTTTCCTGGGCCATCAGGATCACAGAAGGGAGATAGATTGCAACACAGGAGGGGCCCTACAGAGCAGGAGCATCACGAGGGGACAAATGCCAAGAGCCAGCAGAGCCTGGGTTCAGTTTGACAGTTATTCACCATCTCAGTGCCCACAGCTGGGCAAACAGGCTCGGAGAGGCTCAGAGTTCTGCCCAAGGTCCCACAGGTAGCAAATGGTAGACCAGAGATTTAGTTCCTGCAGTCGCAGTGAAGGCTTCCTGGAGGCAGCAGCAGTGGAACTGAGCCTCAGAGGGTAGGGTTCCTCCAGGGACACCGGGAGCAGGGCTCAGGCTGAGCCAGGGCAGGGTGGGCAGTATCGGTGGGTCCCGTCACCATGAATGAACCTCGAGGGGCAGCATGCTTGAGACTGGTATGAGTTTCCTCAGGAACTGGCAGAAGTTGGGGTAAGGTGGGTGGGCAGCTGAGGTGTATAGAGGGAGAGCCAGGGTCCCAGAGGTGGGATTAAGAGCCAGGCTGAGGAGAGAAGCCTTCACATAGTCTCAAAGGCCACTTTGAAACTTTGGGGAGCATCAGCATTGGGGAGCACCAGCGTCCAAAGAACATGAAAAGTCGACCAGGTACGGGTTCTGGCCATGTTCCCTGGGGCTCCCTGGGGCACTGGGAGCCTCTGGGATGGCCACCCCCTCAACCACTGAACCTCGATTCTGACTATTTACATAAACGCTTCCCAGGAAGCTCTTATCTGAGCAAAAATAATTTTTGACACAAACTAAAACAATTGTTGGAAAATCACTAATGGCAGGTAAATGAAAAAGTCCCTTTGAGGGTGAGGCCCAGAGCCCCATGCACCGTGGTGGGGCTATAACCCCTCAGCTCCGTGATCCAAACGGGTGGGCACTGGTGAACAAGTCCATCTGGATCTAACTCGCCATGCAAGTGTGCATGTGTGTGTGTGTATGTGATTTGTGTCACATCTTTGTATTTACTGAGCCTGCCAGACAGAACCAGGTAGGGGAATACACATAAGAATCAGACTTCCCAGAATTTGCCACTGGTTTCTCTCTGCGCTACCAACAAATGATTGTACCTCCATGAGCCTCGCTTTCCAAATCTGCAGAATGGGGATGTTACCCTTTGCCCTGTCCGCCAGGATTCCTAGGCTTTGAGAATGGAGGAAGGAGAGATGGAGGAAACGAGAATGAGAAGGAGGAAAAGTCTAGCTTCCTGGTGAAAAAATGGAAACACCGAAACATGCAACCCAACGTGGCACCAGCTTGAGTTTTAAAGCCCCGTGGGTCAGTGCATGCCACCCCTGCCAACCCAGCACTCTTCATGTAGTCTCAGCAGGTTCCCTAATTTCTGCCACTCAGGTTCTTTGTCTACAAAATGGATATAACACCCATTTCACAGAACTGTTTGAGGTCTCAGCCAGGTCACTGGGGAGCCTGGACTCAGGACCAGCATGTGGTCAAAGGCCTCCTCCTTCCCTCCTGCCCAGGCCCCAGGTCCCCAGCCTCCCCTTCCCATCACAAGCTCCTTCTGCTCCAGCCATCCCCACCAAAATGAACCTCACTGGGCAGAAGGACTCAGAGAATTAAAACACGCAATCAAACAGCTTCTTGATGGGAAATGCTTTAGAAATTTTCGGCTCCATTTACTTCTCAATCTAATTTTGTCCTCGGATGCACATTATGCGCAAGATGGGATCTCATGTGGTTTGCCTGCACTCTGCACACCAGCAGGAGGCAGCCCACGTCTCAACTGCTGCACACGTCTTTCCACCGTCGTGAGTGGCATAATGAGGGCACCCCTGAGCAAGAAGGCCCATCCTGGGCATCCTGGCACCCACAGCCCAGCCTCTCCCACCAGACGTCACCAAGTCACAGCCCCTCCTTATCCACAGCCAGCTTAGGCCCCAGTGTGGACTCCAGTCACCACTCACCCCTCAACTGCCTCCCTGCCTGGCTCCAACTCCCCCAGCATCCCAGCCCCTCTGCAGACAGACCCTGCACCCCCGATTCCCACCACCTCGGGATCAAGTCCAGACTCCTTGCTGCCCTCCATTCCTGCTAAAGTAGTGGCGCACCCAGCCCCCACTCCAACTCCAGCCCCAAATAGCTTGCTTCCCCCCAACTCTCCTCCAGACCTCAGCACGTGTTGCCGCTATGCCTGGGCAGCTCTGGGCAAACTCCACCACTGTCACCTCCTGTGGAAAACCTCCTCAGATCCGTGCCCTGCCCACCTGTTAGTCCTCTCAAAAGCCCTGTGCCTGCTCCACGTTATAGCGCTAGTCAGGCTGCCCAGGATGGCTGTCCGCAGAAGACACAAGACTGAACCCTTCCAGGGCAGGAACATTGTCCCATTCATTCATGTCTTCCCACAAAGGTAGCACAGTGCTTAGTTGGGCCAAAGAAAATCTTACTGGTCCATTCATTCATTCATTTATTCAGAAAACCTTTCTGGGGAATTCCCTGGTAGCACAGTGGATAAGAATTCACCTGCTACTGGAGAGGATATGGGTTTGATCCCTAGTCCCAGAAGAAGCCACATGCTACAGAGCAATGAAGCCCCAGCACCTAGAGCTTGTACTCTGCAACAAGATATGCCACTGCGCAAAGCAATGAAGACTCAAAGCAGCCAAAAATAAATAAATAATAAGATATTTTTTAAAAGAAAACCTTTCCAAGCCTCTCTTCTAGGCCCAGCCCTGTGTCAGGTGCTAGGGATTTTGTGCCCTTAAGAAAAGGAGGCTTTGAGACCAATGCATGATAATTTTTCATCATCCTCATTGGAGAAAAGCCACCAGAAAAGCTCAGAGTTACCCAAGTTCTAAGAAAGAGAATTGCCTCCTGCTACCTCCCAGGACTCCTTAGGGCTGGGACCAGACCACTAGGTCCTCACTTCTTCCCTCCCTGCTACTCTTCAGTCCAGTTACTCAACAAAAGTCATCAAATCCTGAAGAAACAGCCCCATCCCACCCCTAGGCCCCAGGTCCCACTGCTGCCTCTCATTAGGACGTTTCTGGACTCCATACAGCCATTTCCCCCTCTCTTCAGGGCGTTTCTGGCCTATGTGCAGATGTCCCTGGGTCTTAATTTAATGATGCCTCAAATGCTATGGAAGGGGTTGACTGCAGTCAATAAATGACCCAAAGAACGAGACCCTCCTACCTCCAAAGCCATGGTGCTCTCAGTCCTGCTAGCTTGGATCTCTTCTCTCACTCCCTAATTCTTCAAACATCTTTGTCCACCTGACACCATGAACACCCTTCTTTTGTTTTGAGAATTTTCCACCTTAAGAGTTTAGTGTCCTCATGGCAGAAGTTAGAAGCTTGATCTCCCAGCCTCCCTTGCAGCTCAAGCACAGATGCCATCTTGGCTCCATCAAACAGACATGCATGTGAGTCGTTAATTCAGAGGCAAGTGACACAAACAAATAGGTGCCTGTGGAGATAAAGGTCCTATGGCGATGTCTGGTGTCCAGGGATGGCAGCATGAGCTGAGGGTTTTGTGTCCACAGGCCAGGGGGGTGGCGTTTCCACAGAACCAGTTATGTGGTATTTCAAGTGTGGTTCAGATGCTCAGGTGTGGTTCAGATGTGATTCCTGGCTGCGAAGCCTCCAAGCCTGGTTCTGTGGGCCTCCTGAGAATCCTAACATCTTTCTACTTAAGCAGCCAGAGAGAATTCTGTTGTTCCCACCTCATAGTTATGGTTGTTTCAGGCTCCAAGATGGAGAGCATTCGTGGTCTGCTTTGTCCTCCACCAATCACCTTTTCCTAGACTTCTCCATGACTTCTTCTCCCCAGCCATCCTTGTTCTTCAGTTTCTTCCTAGAGCTCTGTTGCTCTCAAGACTTCGTGTCTATGCATATTCACGGGGGATCCATCTCCACCGTGCCCATGACTTCCAAATTGGTATTCCCAGCCCTGATGCCTCCTCCATCACCTTCTGGATGTTCCCACTTGAGCATTCCTGGGGGACCACAAGATATCTAAACCAGCTCTTCTTCCTGTTGTCTTCATCAGACTCCATTGCCCCAAATCCCCAATGGTGAGGCTCAGTTCCTTCACCCAGGGAGTTGCCCTCTGCATCTACCTGGCGTGGCACAACCTTGGCCAAGTTGCTTTACCTTGCTGAGCCTCAGTTTCCTCTTCTAAAAAATGGGGTTCAAGTCTGTCACAACCCCACCCCCAAAGGATGGAAGGAAAATTGGAAAATAACAGCTGCAAAATCAGTCAGTGAATTGTAAAATGTGGTCCATAAGCAAGAAAAAAAAGAAAGCATACTTTTAGGATTTGGTTTCACTGAACAATTTCTTGCTCACTTTAGAGTGATACTCGCCTGCCATTTCCCCTTCTTTGAGAGTGGGGAGGCCTCCCACTTTCTTCCCTGGACCAGATTACCCTTGGGATTTTTAAACTCACCATCCAGCTGTTCCCATCCCCCCACCCGCAAAACACAATTGTGACAGTCAAGCAAAGAAAGGCAAGAGGGGGGAAAAAAATCCATAAAGGCTCTGCAAAGCAGCGGCCGGTAGAATTCTCCAGCTCCTGACCACCAGTTAGTGACGTCAGGATTTATAACTGTATTAAATGGTGTGACAGGGAGCCTTGATATATCAGTTCCCCCTTCTTCCCAAATCACAGACAATAAAAGCTTTGGCAGTGAAAGTCATTCATCATCATAAAGACCTGAGACATCCCAGTCATCAATTTCACTCACATCCTTAATACACTGGAGGGAACGCAGGAGTTGAGCACCTCCAAAAGGGGGAGGAAAAAACACGAAGGAAGATTGAACAGGAATAATTACAAAGGTCAAAGAAGGGATTCCTCTGGGGGCGGGGGCCATGGGCAGGGCTGGTCCCTGCCGGAGGTGTGCTCAGCCCACAGAGGAGCTCGGCAGCCGCTGGGTGAGCTCCAGGCAGCCCAGAGGCCCAGCCCTTAGATCAGACCCTGGGAGCCCTGCAGTGAGAGACAGCTGACACAGGCTGCAGGACCAGAGGAGGAAGGACAAGGAGCCCAACTTTGGGCTCCGCGGCTCCAGGCTGAGATCTATGGGAGTATTTGATTCCATCACCCTCATTACACAAGCGAGGTTTAGAGATAATAAAACCACAGTTATCTTTTGTAATCTACACCCATATTGGCACAGATGGCTATTCATGGTAGCTGGGGTCTTGTTTTGGGCAACACCTTTGGAATAACTATCCAGGACTGACACTACTGGTTGTGAAAGATACTGTAACACTTCTCGGCCAGGTGGGAAAGAGACACTGCTCAGAGGTCCTCAGGGCACCCTCTGCTACCCTGCCCCTATCCTGGACCCTCCAAACACCTCAAATCCAGCACAAGTTTCCGGAGAAGAAGAACTGATAATACCTACTGTTGTCTGCCCATCCATTCGACAGCCTTTCCCTGAGCACCTACTATGTGCTGAGGCTGCTGAGGTCTGTCTGGATACCGGCTGCCCTACAAGGTGCCAGTTGTTGGAGGTGAGTCAGCCCAATGCCTTTCATCCAGATAGCACCCAGGATGGAGACCAGCCATGTCAGTCACAACCCCGGTGCTTGGCCCTGACCGATCAGCCTTGCGGCCTGTTTTCTAAACTGGGTCCCAAATCGTGCCTCCTTTGGTCAGATGGCCTGCCTGCCCCGACACAGCAGCTTGGTGAGGAGCAGAGTGGCACAGTGGCCAGGTGTGTGGCCTCTGGAATCTGACAGTTTGTGCTTACAATCCAGCTCCACTATTTAGGAGATATGTGACCTTGAGTAAACTCCTGTGCTTTTCTATGGCTCAGTTTTTGCATCAGTAAAATAGGGATAATAAAACTTTCTCATGGAGTTGTTTTATAGACAAGACAAATTAAAGTATGTAAAGTGCTTAGAATAATGCCCATTGCCTGGTGAGTGGGAAGCAAGTACTAGTGGTCATTCCTGCTAGTGACACTTGACTTAGTGGATCTTATCCAGGATTGAGATCAGCTCTGGGGAAGAGCTCTTACCTTAGTCTGCACTCCAGATGCCAATCCCTCAAACAGGGCTACAGACCACCCTGTCCTTGAGGTGGGCACATGACAGAAGGAGCCAATGGGTCTGGAAAGGCAAACACTTCTCTGGTGGGCAAGTTCAGATGGGCAGCAGGTGCCCCTAAAGATTCGTGCCAAAGCCAGACTTACCAAACATTTAAAGAAGATGTAAGGGTGGAAGTAGAAGTTCCATAGCCTCTCAGGTAATGAAAATAAAAGCTAATAGAAATTAGAGAGATATTTTTTCTGGGCTGTGAACACTGGGTAAAAAGGGCTGCAAACCAGCTGAAGCTAATGCATTTGGAGGGAAATAATAATTGTAATAATATCTTGCATTCAAATGCCCCTTTTGCTCCTCAAAGATGTGTATGTGTGAATTACGTCAATAACCTTGATAGTAATATAGATGGATAGGGTTTGGGGTGATTGTGTGAGTACTCAGTTGCTTCAGTCGTGTCCAACTCTTTGCAACCCCATGGTGTAACACACCAAGCTCCTCTGTCCATGGGATTTTCCTGGTAAGAACACTGGAGTGGGTTGCCATGCTCTCCTTCAGGGGATCTTCCCAACCCAGGGTTCGAACCAGAGTCTCCTGCGTCTCCTGCATTGCAGATTGAATCTTTACCGATGAGCCACTGGGGAAGCCCTTGGGGTGTTTAGTAACAACTAATCATATTAGACAGCTCATTTGTTCATCCATCCGTCCACTTCATTCACTCAATAAAACTTCCCGAGTACCTATATTGTTCCATGCTCCATGCTAGAAAGAAGACAGTGCAGACCCTCACAGTGTAAGGATAAAGTTAGGCTGGATACAAAAATCATAAGTCAAAGCACAATGGAATAACAGGTGTGATGATCCAGGGCCCAGAGAGGGGATTATCACTCTGCCTGTGGGGCAATTAGGGAGGGCTTTCTGAAGGAGGTGGTGCTTGAGGATGGTTCCCTGGAGACATTCCTTGAAATGTCAGTTGGTAGGCCTGCTTGTTCCTCAGACCTCAACAGGTATCAGAGAGCCATTCATAGGCAAAGCTCTGCACCAGCTCACACTCAGAGCACCCAGTGCAGTCAGGTTAAAAGAAAAGGTATAGCTCCTTACAGCTCACATGTGCTTCACTGAAGTCCTGCAAGAAGAGGAGAAGCCAGGACTATAATTCCCATTGGGAAGATGTGAAAACTGAGGCTCAGAGAGAGAAAGCGCGCCCCAAAGTCACCAAGGAGATATTTATGGAAGAGCTGGTATGGAGATTTGTGATCCTGATCCAAGGCAGCCCATTGTTCTTCCTTTCACAGCAGACTACTGCCACCTCTGGGCAAATGACAGAAGCACCCTAAGCAGAAGAACCAGCAGAAGCAAAGGCTTAGAGTCAGGACTGGGAAGTTGAGTAGGAAGGTGACAAAAAGAAAGGTCTGGATGAAGGGTTCCATCGGGCATGGATGAGGCAGATAGATGGCAGAGGACCAGTCAGATAGAGAAATGAGGATGGGAGAGGTGATACATTCTGTTCTGGAAGGCCGAGTCTAGAACAGAGGGAGGAGCCAAGGGATGTGGGTTCTGGAAATGTCTCATGTGGGGAGAACTTGAGTCCTCCATGTCTCCATCTTCTCCAGGAGGTAGTTGTGCTAACAATCTCTAAGGACTCACCAGTGTCAATATTGCAGTCTCTTGTACATGATTGTCACAATACAGGGGCAGATGGAGGAGACAGAGTGAGGATCAGCCAGTGCTCACAGAGGTGGTGAGGAGAGGTCAGGTAGAAACATCAAAAGAGATGTTGATCCCTCTCCCAGGTGATGATTCTCCCAGGGTACAAGGGGATGTGGAGTCCTCAAGGAGACCTTGATAGTGGGCACTGGGGAGGTGTGGCAGACAGAATCATGGCCCCCCAATGCCTGTGCTGTGTCACCTTACAGAGAAAATGCGACTTTGCAGGTGTGTAATTAAATCAACAATTTTGAGATGTGGAGATGATCCTGGATTATTCAGATGAGCTCGATATAATCACCAAGTCCCTGTATGGGAAGGCAGGGGGGGTCAGAGTCACAGAGAGATGTGACAACAGAAACAGAGGTAAAGAAGACAAGATGATACCCTGCTTGCTTTGAAGACAGAGGAATGGGCCATGAGCCAGACAACATGGGCAGCCTGGAGAAGCTGGAAAAGACTGGGAAATGGATCCTACCCTAGAGCCTCCAGAGGGAATGGAGCCCTGCTGACACCTTGATTTTAAGACTTCTGACCCCTAGAGTGTGTTAAGATAATAAATTTGTGTTTTCAGCTATGATGTTCGTGGTAATTTGTTACAGCAGAAATTGGAAACTAATACAGGAGGTCAGTAGAGGGAGCCATCAGGGCTGCTCCATGCTGGACACATCCCGCCTCTGGAGAGCTCCTTCCTCATCCCCTGACTGTTGAGGACCCCTCAACCAAGCTCCCTGAACTGAGCTGCTTTCATGAGCTCCAGCGGAGAAGGCAATGGCAACCCATTCCAGTACTCTTGCCTGGAAAATCCCATGGACGGAGGAGCCTGGTAGGCTGCAGTCCATGGGGTCGCTGAGTCGGACACCACTGAGCGACTTCACTTTCACTTTTCATTTTCATGCGTTGGAGAAGGAAATGGCAACCCACTCTAGTGTTCTTACTTGGAGAATCCCAGGGACAGCAGAACCTGGTGGGCTAACATCTATGGGGTTGCACAGAGTTGGACATGACTGATGCGACTTAGCAGCAACGTGAGCTCCAGATGTTTAAAAAACAACACTTATTTAGCAGTTATGTTCCAGGCAGAGTTTTAAGTGCTTCTGAAATATTAACTCATTTAATCCATGTGACAAGTTGCTCTTCCCATTTTATAGATGAGCAAACTGAGGCATGCTCAGGTACCACTGAGGTCACCAACTCATAAGTGGGAGAAGAGCTGATATCCAAAGATAGGTAGTCTAGCTCCGGAGTCTGTACAAGAGATTCTGAGTTTGATCAGATTCCACAGACTCCCAGGGCCTCCAGTCTAACTGTGCTACGGGGGAATGTGAGAGAGCTCTAGTTGGATATCTCTGATGACAAGGAGCTTATTATCAAACAGAGGCAGTACAGTACTGGGGTTAGAGAAAGCTGGCCCTGCTACTTACTGCAGTGTGAACTCAGGCAATTTCTTTTAACTGTTAGTAGGGACAAAAATAGTACCTAGTTTCATAGATGAAATGAACCAACGCACATAACAAATGCTCAATAAACATTAGCTATCGCTGTGATTATCTCCGGAGGGAGCCTATTCCAATTTCAGAAAGCTCTGTTAAAAAAATTCTTCTTTGCACTCAACTAAAGCTTGCCTCCCCGTGGCTTCCCCTGATGAGCTTCGAGCAGCCACACCTCCTCCCCACACAGCCCTGGGCACGTGGGAGGCAGTAGCCAGGCCCCCATCCGCTGTCTTTTTAAGCTGACAGCCCTGGGCCATCTGTAGATACCTAAGTTCCCCACTCACTTCCCTTTCTGTACCCCGTCTTTCTCTGTCTGCAGCCCAGGTATCAAATACTGAGAGGGATCCAGTCCTGAGCCCTGAGGGAGGAATTCTCTAGCCCACACTACTAGAGAGAGTTCATGATGGTCCATCTAGAACATTAGAAAGGATGGAAGTTCTGGACCTACTGACATATTAGGTGTCCATAAAACAGGAAATTAAAATTTTTTAAAACTGACCAACAGTAGGAAGAGTAAAAACTCATTTGGAGGAAATGATCTATATATGTATAACCCAATACAGTTTTTTATGCAAAGAAAAAGTTCTGGAAGGACATCTACCAAACCATCAACTCTGCTGACAGCAGAACAATCTAAGAATTGGTGAGCTGATACAGTAACACGTTGCTACATACATTTATTTATTTTACAATGAGCAAATACTCCTTCCTGTTTTAAAAGGGATTAGGAAAATTGAGGGTATTGCAAGAGATTAGACCAAGCTTCACAACAGAGAAACCAAGAGTTCATGGTTCCTCCAGAGCAGCTTCCATATGAGCTGCAAGACCAAGCCTTGCTAAGGAACCTGAAGGAGTTGGGGTTTGACAGAGAGGTGAGGGAGTGAATGAGAGAATGAATGAAAGATGAATGGTAACCGCTCCACTAATTGCCAGGAGCTACAGTTTGGTGTGTTTTATCCTGCAGATAATGGTCTGGCGGTGGAGATCTCTGACCAGGAGGACAAGCTAATGAAATCGCTATTTTAAGAAGATGGATCACAGCAGGGTCGGCTGAAAGGCTGGAGGCCCAGAGACTTTCTTGAAGGCTTTTTGGAAATGTCGACTTCCAAGCTGCCTGCAAGTGCAAAAACCTATGAGCGTATTACCAGGAAGGCCATCCAGCTTTGTTTATTTTTATCCTACAAAATACAAGGTCAGAAACAACTGGAGTACTTTCCACTGAAATTGTTTTTTTAAGTGACACTGCTCTTTACACAAATATTAATTCATTTATTCAACAAATAGTTCTTGGGAACACTGCACTAACCTGAAAGCAAATCATATTTTCCTTTGATGTGCATTTTAATTACAGAGATGCTTGAATTTCATTTGGACTTTATTAATAAAATGATCAGACCTCTCTGGCTTCTCTGAACCTCTGACTATCCTTCCAAACACTGAGATTCCAAAATTCTAGGTTTCTCTAGAATCTGTAACAGTGAGTCTATTTAACAAACACTGTAATCTCCCAGTTGGATTCATCTTGAATCTTTCTGGAGTGTAAATAGCCTTGTTTTTCTGAGGAAGTTCCAATTTGGGGGCTGAGTTTTCTCTCTGGATTGTCATTCCCTGAAGCAGGTTCACAACATTTAGTTTGAAAAGAGTGTGACATCGCTGCATTGGTCTGAAATGCTGAGCTGTCACACATTCTGGAGAACCTTTCCCTTACTAATGGATAGCTTACACACTGAGCTGTTATTTGGGGAAAGCCATTTCAGGCAGGCAGAACAGCGTGAGCAAAGGCCTGGAGTTAGCAACAGGCAAGGCCAGCTGGACAGCCTGTGGTCTACCAAGGGGGTTTTCTGCTGAGCAGGAATAGGTGTCAGAGGAGACAAGAAAGAGGGGCTGGGGCAGGTCTAAAACTCACTGGAGCCAGCAGGCAAGGAGAACGAGTGAAATTGACCAGGTAGAGACTGGGGCAACCAGGGAAGCGCAGTTCAGAAAGCCCCTTCTAAACACTACCCACCTGTGGCCATGTGGGAATGTGGACTCTGGTGGACAGGCTTCCAGTTTTTCAAAAGAAAAAGGAAATTAGACATTTTAGCCTTTATGCTAAATATCCTAGTTTAAAGGCATTTTTAAATTTAATTTTTTGATAAAGATAAATTAATATATGCATGCTAAGTCACTTCAGTCATGTCCAACTCTCTGTGACTCTATGGACTGTAGCCTGCCAGGCTCCTCTATCCAGGGTTCAAAAAATTAAAAACGTAGATGATATTCAATAAAAGGTCCACTTCCTACACCCACTTCACAGACTACACCCAAATAGGGTTATTGAGTATCCTTCCAAAATTTCTGTATGCTGTGTACACAAATACAAATATGAATTCCCATGACCTCTCTCTTCTTTACACAAAAGGTAGCATTCCGTATGCACTGTTCATGCTTTTTTTTATAGTATATCTCCAAGGCCTTCTCAGTTGGACATAAAGTGCTTCTTCCTTTCCTGTTGCCGCACAGCACTCCATACCCATGAGCTCTTCTTTACTGAATAGTCCCCTACTCGTGGACATTGGGGCTATTCTCCTCTGATTTGTAAAATGTGAGTGCTGATGGTTTTTAAGTTTAAAAAACACTATTTGGGCTGGACCACGAGAACACTATCTGGGGCTGAGTTCTCAGAACAAACTCCAGCCTGTACTTTGCCAGCACCTTAGCTCTGGCTTGCCAATGGGGAAGGAAATGACTTCAATGGAGAACAGCCTCAGAGAAGTCCTGTTGAAGATTCTTTGCCTTTGAGGTAGTGAAATCCCTGTCACTAGAGGTAACCAAGTACTGATACAGAATAGATCCTAGGGCTGGGTGATGGGTCAGGGTACCCAACCTCAAAGTTTCCAGAGTCCCTGAGGCCTGATTATGAGTTGGGTCCAACTGGCAGCAGAGAAAGAACTGAGATATGGCCCCACCCTCTCAGCACCTAATTCAATCAGTCATTTACTAAAAGGCATTTCCCAGGGCTGTATCTTCTATCCAGATGACTTTTCTACGAATCTTCGCGAGGCTTCTCCTGGCTGGGGTCTCAGATCAAATGCCACCTTTTTAGAGGCTCTACCTCATCTCCCACCCCTCTCGTCACTACCCCCAACCCCAGTTTCCCTCTCCTCCTGTCTTCTCTCTTCCTATGCTATGAACTCAGACCCAGACACCAGCACTTCTGTCACTGCCAGTATGAAATTACCTTGTATATCTTTTTCCTGTGTTTGCTGTGAATTGTCTGGCTCTTACCAGCAGGTATGCTCAGCGAGAGGAGTACTACCAAGGCCTCGATGGTACTACCAGCCAAGCCCAGAGAGATAGCCCGATATACAGTAAGTATCAATATTATGCTGCCCTTCCAAGGCAGACAACTTTGAGGGAAGCTTAATGGCCAAACACCTGGTTACAGAGTATCATGCTGTATTATAGCTTTTATTGTCATTTTTCCAGCACCTTTTGGCAGCCTAGATACATGAGGTAGTCTTTGTATTTTTGCTTTTATTTTTTATTATGATTTCACTTTGAGTGAAGAAATATTTAGTTGGGCCTGACTGAACCACATAAAGGCTCATAAAACACAGGTCAAAGGAGGTGTTCCCCACAGAGAGGTAATTCAGAGCGATGTGGCACCTTGCCAGACTTTTTGGTACAAGAGCCCAGGAACATACTAATCGCTGCCATTCACTAAGTGTTTACTTAGCTAAGCATCAGGCTAAGACCGCATGGACCATGTTCCTGCTCCAGGCTTCCTGCAGGGAGTACTATCTTGGGCCCCATTTTACAAATAGGGACCTTGGACACGGAGGCCAATAACACGCCCCAGGTCACACAACTAGAATACAGTGAAGCTGGACTTCAAGAGCAGGCAGTCTGGTTTTGCTGCTGACATTCTCAGTTAAATGCTGAAAGATATGCCTTCTGGAAATTAAAACTGGGATTTTTTTTTGTTTTAGTCCATCAAACCACATATTGGCAGCAGGCTGTGGAAGTCATGGCCTCGGATGAACCCCAGTTCTAGCTGTAGCTCACTGGATGTGGCCTTGAGCAGGTCCCCTCTGCCCTCTGGACCTGGGTCTCTCCAGCCGTGGAGTAAGCAGTTCCCTGCAGGACCCTCCCACCTGCACATCTGTGGTCAGGATGTTTGTTCTGAAGGAGACTAGATAAAGCCAATACTGGGTTGAAGACCGTCCAGATCCCCTTTCCTGCCCACACACATTCAGATGGCCCCTTAGTGGCTCTCAAATCTTTTCCATTCACTCTCCTTATATCCTCACAATGGCCTTTGAGGCAGGTGGGCCAGGAATCGTCATCCCCATTTCATAGATAGGAAAACTAAGGCTCAAAGAGGACAATCTACTTGTTGAAGGATAAGACAGTTAGGTTTGATCCCTGGGTGAAGAAGACCCCTGGAGAAGGAAATGATAATCACTCTAGTACTCTAGTCTGGGAAATCCCATGGACAGAGGAGCCTGGTGGGCTACAGTCTATGGAACTGCAAAAGAATTGGACACCATCTAGTGACAACAGGACAGTCAGGTAGTAAAGTCCAGGCTTAAACCCAGGCTGACTCTTGGGTCTAAGTGCTCTTTCCTTCAGCCCTCAGCTTCTGTTTACACGAAAAAAGCAGAAGATGGACTTACAATCCTTTCTTTCAAGTATCAAGTTTGGGATACTGGGGGTCTAAACATTGAGCCTGGGGGATACCAGCAAATCAGAGCTGGTGGTTTGGTGACTTGGAGTATCTATCTGTCTGTCTTTGTGGGTGCTCATCCACTGGCCCCTGTATGGTCTCTGCTACTTAGAGGGGATGTGCCAAGGGAAGCCCCAGACCCTAGGACCTGGGTCATTCACCAGGCAGATGTTTCTCAAAGTTGTTTCATCAGAAGATACCTCTCTCAGTCTCCTCCTGCCATTCCAACTGCAGATGCAAAAAGATAGTCCTCAGGGGAAGGTGCCAGCAAAGACATAGGCTGGCCCCATTCCTTTGTTCTTTCAGGCAAAGCGTCAGGTGGGCACAGTGAGGAAAGACTGCTGGGTCCTTTGCCGGCATCCACCTGCTGTCCTCCCTGGCAGGTAGGGACAGTGGCTGTTCTGTCATCAAGCCTGTGACCCAAGGACACACCTGTAGATAACTAGCCCCCATAAGGACCGAAACTGCGGACAGTGCAGGAATGGGCATGTCATGTCACTGCTTTGCCAATGGCGAGCTGTTTCTGAACCGTGGCCCCGGCTGGTGGAACAGTTTAACTTAATATTTTATACAGCATAAAATGATGGAGAGACATGGACTCCTTCTCTAACGAGATCGTCCCTAGGTGGCCTTGAGTGTGAGGACTTGGGTGGAGGAGAACAGAGTCCACCCACCTCCTAGATCGCAGGCTGGCTGTCCAGCTGAACACCCACTGCACTCTGGGCCTTGTGAGGAGGGGAGAAGGGGAGGGTGAGGCTGGAAGACTCAGCTCTTCCCCGAGGAGCTCAGAACTGTCAACACATCCACAAGGGCAAGTGGAATTAAATTAATACCACGTGATGACATGAAGACCCATCTTAACAGCTTTCAGGGGCATTCCTTCCAGGTGTTCTAACAGCTCTTGGTGGGGTCATTAACGTCCCCCTAGAGGGTGTTTTGAAAATTTGTGGGGGCTTTTATATGCTTGACAGGCATTATTGGTTTGGTGTGGAACAGTCCCACACAATGAAGAATCTGCCTTTCATCCTGCACTATTGTCCTGTCCTGCCCAACATACATGGAGGTGAGAATTCTGCTTATAATTATTTAAATCTAGAATGGAATTTCACTTACATATAAATGTGAACTTGCAGTTTCCATGGTCTTAACATACACTGAATTTTCTAGGAATGCAACTACCGTGTAAATCAAGTAAGGCTCATACTTTGTTTTACTTGGAACTTTGCCAAGAGTTCCTCACCTATTTGTAAATTCCTGCTCACAGTATGTCAGACACAGTAAGTCTGTGTTCAGGTTTGTTGCTGAGTTCACGGTGATTCTGTGCACCAGGCAAGCCCTGGGCTACTCCTTAACATCTTGCAGTTTAGACATGCTAGAGTATTTACTTATCAAAGTACATAGCCATTAATTAAAGGCAATTTCAGTTGTTTCTCCTTTATCTAATTAGCTCACTTCAGTCGCTCAGTTGTGTCCAACTCTTTGCGACCCCATGGACTGCAGTATGCCAGGCTTCCCTGTCCATCACCAACTGCTGGAGCCTGCTCAAACTCAAACTTATGTCTATCAAGTTGGTGATGCCATCCAATCATCTCAACTTCTATCGTCCCCTCCTCCTCCTGCCTTCAATCTTTCCCAGCATCAAGGTCTTTTCCAATGAGTCAGCTCTTCGCATCCAGTGGCCAAAGTATTGAAGCTTCACCTTCAGCATCTGTCCTTCCGATGAATATTCAGGATTGATTTCCTTTAGGATGGACTGGTTGGATCTCCTTGCAGTCCACAGGACTCTCAAGAGTCTTCTTCAACACCACAGTTCAAAACAACAATTCTTTGGCAGTCAGCCTTCTTACGGTCCAACTCTCACATCCTTTATCTAATAGTTGAGCATTATTTTTATTTTATTTGAAATTACCTGTGAAGGTAGGCTACATTTTTTATGAACTTAATTTCAGGAGAGCAAAGGGGCACTATGAATATTTGCTATCCTCAGGGGACCCTGGGTGGGACTGAGCAGGGAACCCTGGTTTCAGCACAGGAGTACAGTGCCCCATTAAGCAGGGGAAGGGGCCGAGCGGCGTCTCCTCCAATCATCATACACATGCATCTGATCTGCATACGTGTGTCCATGTCTCTGTGTGTGCGTGTCCTTTATATTTGTTCACTAATGGGACCATAGTAAACACATTATTCTGCAAAATTGTTTATTTACTTAAACATATATCTTGAACACATTCATGTCAGAACAGATAGCTCTACTTCATTCTTTTTAATGATTGCAGAGTAGTTTATTGTGTGAAGGAGCCATAATTCATTAAACCACCTCCTAGTGATAAATACCAAGTTTTTTCCATTTGTTTTTCATGATAAATAACTCTGTCATTATTATATAGATTTAGGTATCACTGTGCATCTGTATGAATATATCTGTGAAATAAAGTTCTTAAAGTGAATATAAAAGTTCTGGGTTAGATGGTAGGTATGTCTACTTAAAATTCTGAAAGTTATTGACAAATTTCTTTCCAAAAAACACTGCACTGATTTATATGCCTATAACAGTGTATGAAAATATCTGTTTCAGAAACCTCTCCAGTTGGGCCTCAAGAAACATTTCAGTCTTTGCTAAGCTGATAGGTTTTATTAGAGTCTCATGTTTATTTTAATTTGTAGCTTTAGAATTATGAATACAGTGCATATCTTCTTATATGCCATGGGACATCTGCATTTTTCCTGTTCATTTGTTTTACCCATTTTTTTCTATTGATTTTTTTCTTTTGTTTCTAAAAGCCTCTTTATATATTAGAGAAATTAGCTTTTTGTCACCTGTGTTCCCACTTAAAAATTTTTTATTCTTTGTCTTTTGAGTGTTTTTACATACATATGAAACATTTATATTTTAAGCAGTAATTTATATCATTTTTCTTTGTCTTTTGTATTTGGAACAAATTTTAAAAGGCCTTTCCAACTCTAAGGTTATTAAAATATTTCCCTTGTGTTTTTTTTTTCTGGCTTTATTATGGCCTCATTCTTTCAATTTAAAGTTTTGATCAATTTGAAATTTATTTTGATATAGAGAGTGAGGTATGTATCCAACAGGCCAATTGTCCCAACACCATTAACTGAATGATTTATATTTCCTCTACTGATTTGACATGCTGTATCTATAAACACCCAAAGAGTTAGACATGGCTGAGCACATGGTGCAATGACAAATGATCTGAATTCTGTATGCTGTTCCATTTGTCTATTTGCTTCATTTTCAGTTAGTAGTTTTAACTGTTGTAACTTTATCATAAAATTTTAAAATATGCTGTTTTATTCACTTATTTATTTCAGAATTTTTCTAGCTACCCTTGAGTGTTTATTTGTCTAGTAACTAGTGTCATTTTGGCAAGTCTTAAGTTCTGTTGGCATTTTGATTGAAAATGCTTTGAATTAATAGATTACTTTAGGGGAACTGACACCTTCATGGTGTTGAGTCTTCCTATCTAAGAACAAGCTATAGCGCTCCAATTTTTTTTTTTCAATATTTATTTATTTAGGCTGCATCGGGTCTTAGTTGCAGCATGCAGGACTTTCTACCTTTGTTGTGGCATGGGATCTAGTTCCCTGACCAGGGATTGAACCCAAGCTCTCTGTATTGGAAGCAAACAGTCTTAGCCCCTGGACCACCAGGGAAGTCCCTCCATTTACTCTTTTATACCCATTAGTGAAGTTTTAATGTTAAGTTTATTCCTCAGCATTTTCTTTTTTTCCTTTTTTTATTTTGGTGCTGTTGTTAATGTTTTTCTCTATTTTATTTTTCTAGCTAGCTATTACTTACAAGAAAGCTAATGATTATATTTATAATATTATACTATTGCATATGTGTTATATATTTATAATTAGAATAATTTTAATAGTTCAACATTAGGTGTAATTCTGACTTACATATGAGATATTTATATTTGTATTCATTTTCTGCTCTATGATGTGACTTTAAAATAGACAGATCAAAATACAAACAAATCTTTGGTCAAGGATTTAACCTAAAGACTCAGCTCACATCCAGACTGGCCTTCTGCAGAGCCTGAACAGCTAAAGCACCCAGCTAGCTTTTAGCAATGACTTTCTGCATCAAGGGTTTTCTACTCAAATTCCTTTCCAGATTAGGCTTGTAAGATAATGAGAAAGCAGGTGGGTGGAGGCCCTGTTTTGAGGGGCTGCTGCCACTCATCCTCCACCTTCCACGACCATGTAGGAATACCATCCAGTGTGGCCAGATCTTCTGATTTTTCAAGGGAACCAGAGACGCAGATTTAAAAAATTTTAATGTTGACTCAAATTTATAAAAAGCCCTACATGGCCCCAACTAACCACATCTGTTTTTAGATATGGTTCTAATCTGTGGGTTAGGTTAGACCTTTGGGCAATTGACCACCAGTCTGCCACATCAATAGTTAAGAGTCTCAGAAATACAACCACAGTCTCACGTGTATTGGATTATTTTCCATCCAAATAGGCTTGTGCAGATGGTAGAATACATCTTCCTGTGATCTGCCTAAACCTATGAACCCCAAACCCAATAACAAACCCTCCATCTGCTGAGCAGGCCCCTCAGGGATCTCACATGATCCTCACAAAGGCCCTGAGAGACCAAGACCAAAGTTACAGCAAGGAAGTGAGGGCGCCAGGATTAGCCCCAGGTTATCTGTGTGGTAGAGGGGCCGACTGTATCCACTCACTGGGTCTTCAGTTTTACCTCTGCTGCTCACTAGCTGGCAAGCTACTTAATTGTCCCAGGCCTTTTAAGAAATGGATCTGATATAACAGTACCCACCTCCCGGGGCTTCTCCAAGGGTAAAACGAGTTCATCTTACAGAGTGTCTGGAACTCCGTAACTATTAGATAAAGTGACTTACTATTATTATTAACTAGTCCAGGCTTCTCTCTACTTTACCACCCCTGCCTATCCAATTATTTGTACTTCTTTGAAAAGAATAAGGAGCCAGGAGACTGTGAAGGCGGGCTCTATCTCTCTCCCTTCCCCTTTATACTTCCTCTCCCTGAGACTTGTCATCCCTCTGACAGAGGGGATGCTGTCAGAGATTTTGTTTCAGACCCTCATGACCCTAAAGGGGAGGATTCATGGGACACCTGTGATATTAGTAAAAGAATGAACTTCAGTTCATTCTTACTGAGGTTCTCCGTAGATCCTTGCTCCGTTACTGACACCCTCATCCTTTGCAGGCTCAGCTGCCCTCCAGGCTCTGGTTCCATTTCAGGCAGACAGGGGACCAAGTCACTCTTGCCTCTTGATTGATCCCCACATGATACCCATATCTGCAAAAAGAGGCCTGGCTACTCTCACCTGAGCCCCATGAGCTCCAGTCTCAGAGCGGGGCCTGCCCTGCCTAGGAGCCTCCATGAGGCTGGGAGAGAGCCTGCCTCATCCAGCTCTTTCCCTAAAGTTCTAACCCAGATCCAGCCCTGATGCAACCACAGCCCACTCACATTTCTAAGAACCCCTTGTCTCTTGTCACTGCTTCCTGTGTCTCGTGTATCAGCCTACAGGGACATCCCACTACCTTAGGCTCTCGTCCAAGTGCCCCCAGCCCCCCACCGTCTGTTCAATATCCAAGACTGCCTCTTGCCCGTTCAGTCAGACATCTTTCCGGAGCTGGTGACTGAGTCTGTCCATCCGTATTAGCCCAGGGCTGCTGGAGTAGGGCGGGGTGTCTGCCTGTCCCACCCTTCCAGTCCAGCCCCTTTCATAGCGGCGAGCCTGATGTGACCAGCCACCTCACAAGGAGTAATAATCATGCCGTACTGGGTGCTTGTGTGCGCTAGACCAGAGTCTAAACAGCTCATGTGTTTGCAGTATTTAATTCTCACAGCAACACCGTGAGGTGGGTATTAGCACCATTTTACAGATGAAAAAACCATCTGGTAAGGCCAGAATTCTTATTTAACTCCCTCAAGAATACGCAGCTACCAGCAGCATGCCTCCAGGGCCCCCACGCTTCATCTTTACACTGACAGCTCAAGCGACTGGTCTTTGAGAAAGGTAGTCTAAACCTCTTGTCCTTCTTGACTCCACCTGGAAACCTGAAACTCCTGGCAGCGATCGACCAGGAATCCCACCCACCCTATGGGCTGAGGCCCACCAGGACTGCCTTTCTCCCAGACAGCTAAATCCCAGCCATCTGAACACTTCAGCCCCAGTCCCAGGGGTTGAAATCACCCAGCCCCTGGATGTGAGGCTTCCCTGCTCCATCCACCCCCAGCCCACTGCCCATTTGCTACCTGATAGAGTCCTCTGGCTCTATCAGGGCATCTACAGCCATGTCTCAGTCCCCCAGCCTGTTCCAGGACCTCATAACCTCATTAAAAGAAAGACAGCCCCTGTCAAGGCCCAAAGCACCAAGAAGCCATTTTCGTCACCACACACGTTCTCTCTCTCCCTGCCACTCACCCCTTGCCCTAACAAACCCCAAGTGCCCTCACCTGTGACAATGGGGTAGGACTGTGGCCCGGTCACACTGCTCCCGATGTCAGCTGGGGTGGGACTGGTCAGGTTGGCCTTCATGTCATCCAGCCCTCCTGCCAGCGAGGCCATGGCGGAATAATCAGCAGTCTGAAAGAGGAAACAAGACAGATGACTCAGCATTGAGATTCCAAAGCATTCCAGCCGAATACCACTGCCACGTTTTGGTTCTCAGCCAGCTAGCCCATACCAGCACCAAGGCTCCTGCGGGGCTCACGGATCCCCGGTATTGAGAGGACACACTGGACACATTCAGCTCGACAGAACAAGACAGGAATCCAAAATCAGGACGTCTCCCCAAGTGAGGAGGTGGACAAGATTCAGTGCAGCTTCATGAGAATTCAAACCTTGCTTCTTTATGGCCTGCAGTTTCCCTTCCCTCAGCCCCAGCCAGCCAGGGACAACCAACCTCCTCTATGCAAGGAGGAAGGCATCTATAACCAAAGCAAGGCAGAAACATGAATCTTGTAGCCAAGAGGATGGAAAGGGAAGTTTCTCATTTCTGTGCTCTTAAACCACACAAGTATAGAATCACAAAAACGGGGGTTAAAGGGAATTTGGGTCATCACCTAGTTGAAACCCTCATTTCACAGAGGAGGAAACTGAGACCCAAGGGGAGGAGGGCTTTGCCCAGGGTCAACAGGGGATGGTTCACCATAAACTCTCACCCCAAAACCACCATATCAAAGCAAATGTTTTTGAATTCTGGAAGCATGTAAACACCTGTATGCTGAAAACGGATTTACCAAGTCCATACCAATTATGTACACTTGGCCCATGAGTCATGCTCTTTCCTTTAAGCCATTACATGAAACCAGAGCTTGTGATGTGTCACTTCCTTGGCACCACTGTCAGAATGGTCTCCAGAAAGTGTGTGAAGCTGCCAACATGGGTCTTCCCACTCCAGGAAAAACTACAGTATAATCAAGAGTGACAGGTCTCTTCCTCCCATTCCCCACTTCAATCCCAGGCATATCTTCAGATAAAGAAATTATTCACAGATACCCAAGCCAAAGAATTTGGCTGTGCCAAGCTCTGGGGCAGGGAGTCTCCTCCATCACCCTGGCATTACCAATGGAGGTTGCCTTTCTGTCTGTCCAGGGTTATGTCCTTAGCGGACAAGGACAAGGAAACAAGCAGACTCTGAAAGGAGTTCGCAGGTTTCCTGGGTGGGATGATGAGGACTGAGTCACTGGGAGGGAAACAAGAGGAGTCACTGGGCAAGTGGCAGGCAGAAGGGACGAAGTCTCAGACACATCCCTGGTGCTTTTCTCTGCAAATGAATTAGAAATTAATTCTAGGGCAGCTCAAATGCTGAACACGGTGGGTGGCAGCTGTGCATCCAGGAGGTACTGCAGGCCCAGGCACCCTGAGACTGATTCTTGTCCAGAGCTCCAGGGACTTTGCACCTGTCTCCAGCAGAGGCTGATTCTGCAACGTGCAGAGAAGAGCATAGGCCCGGAGCCAGCCCAGGGGCTTCTACAAGAGAAGGACAAAATGGTGACAGGCCTCCCCGACATCAGGAATCACTATAAAGCTGCAGTAATTAAGACAGTATGGGACTGGTACAGGCATGGATAAATCGACCAATGAAACAGAATCGAGTCCAGAAACTGATCTGTGCATGTATGGAACCGTGATATATGAGAGAAGTGATGTACAAATCAGCACGGAAGGATGAAACTCTAATAAACAGTGCATGGGAACCAGTTATCCATTCAGAAACAAGGAGGGAAAAAAGAAATTGGATCTTTACTCTACACCAGACACGAAAATCAATTCTGGGTGGATTAGAGACCTAAATGTGAAAGGCAAAGGCATCTAACCTGGTCCAGACTTGGGAATAAGTCTGCCCTTCATAGAAAACAAAATGTGTGTCCCTGAGATGCTCACACAGAGTTCCTGGTCACTGTGAGGACAGTAGTGATTCCTGGCCAACCTGCTGCCTTGCTTCAATGCCTCTTCCTCCAGGAAGTCCTTACCGACTACCACTCCCCAGGAAACAGGAGTCCAGAGTGGCACCAGGACAATAAGAACCATAATATTCACAACTATATCAAAGGTCACACTTATCAATCACTTACTCTATGCCAGGAGCTTTTATCTGTGTTAGCCCATTTAATCCTCACACTTACCCCCATGTAGTAGGGTCTACATTATTCCTACTGTACAGATGAAGAAACTGAGACTTCTAACGTAGGAGGAGAGTGTTTGCCTAATGTCATACAGCTTCTAGGTGCCAGAGCAAGGATGCAAACCTGGGTCCGTCTGACTCCAAAATCTTGACAATTACCCTAATGATTTTCATACTGTATCCTAACCCTTCTGCTGCTGATGGTGCTGCTAATCGCTTCAGCCGTGTCTCACTCTGTGCGACCCCATAGATGGCAGCCCACCAGGCTCCCCGGTCCCTGGGATTCTCCAGGCAAGAACACTGGAGTGGGTTGCCATTTCCTTCTCCAATGCATGAAAGTGAAGTCGCTCAGTCGTGTCCAACTCCTAGCGACCCCATGGACTGCAGCCCACCAGGCTCCTCCATCCATGGGATCTTCCAGGCAAGAGCACTGGAGTGGGCCGCCATTGCCTAACCTTTCAATTGGTAGGAAATCACGGCGCTAGTACTAACCTTTAAAATGGAAAACAGAGTTGACTAGAACAGAAGAGTCTCTCACATAGAAAAAGTAAATCCTGTCTCATCATTCTTTGTTTCGATGCAAGTGGATATGTGTGTACTACATAGAGATGACAATATATTTCTTGCTGTAGGTCTCACCCAGCAGTCTTCATTCCGGGCAGCAGGAAGGTATTGAGAAAAGGTCACTGTCTAGACTTTATCCAGCACAGAATGGGACTTGTTCATGCATTAGCCTCCTAATTTGCTTTAAAAAATTAGGATGTAAAGCTAATTGGAGGCCCTTGTTCAGTGCATTGCCACGTGCAAAACCAGGAGGCCCAATTGTCTCTGTGAGGGTGTCTGGGGTTTCAGAGACCCTGGGATGGGGACAGTGCCTATCATCTCCCTAGGTTCCTGTGTCCTAGTAGAAGTCTGAGCATAGTGCATACTTTCTGTTTATTGAGCTTTTTTTGCGTACAAGATGGCATGTGAGGACCAAATATGTTCTCGGACCTTCATCCACACATCTAAAGGGAAAAGACATGTGGTCCTGAAGCTCCATCCAACAGGGTCAAGGGCACAGAGCCATTCATTGACATGGCGCAGGAAGTGGTAAGGAAATGTTTCTTGGGCAAGCTGCTATTTATCCTGGAGCTGAGCAATCCCTTACCCGCAAGCTGAGTAGAGCTGAAAGAAAGCTCAGAGGTGAGATGGGAGTGATCCAAAAACAAGGCACATGTCGATAGTTGCAGGAGGAAGAGGTTCAGATGAAAAGGTAGACAAGCTGGGATTCAACTCTGAAGAGCCTGCACAGTGAGCACTTGGATGAACAAATGAATGAGTGACCCTTATCCTCAGGAGAGCCAGACAGCATCTTGGCTAAGAGTAGCACCCCTGCGCCCCTCCCCACCCCACTACCAGGTCTGCCCCCTTCCTAGACTCCAGGCTGGGCAGCTGTGTCCACAAGGGAAAACCTCTATTTCCCAAGAAAGCATAGCCAACCTGGGTTTAAAAAAATGATCGGAGGATGGCCAACCCTGCCTCTTAACATATTTAATATTCAGATGGAAGAGGTTTTGATTTGATTTATTTTATTCTGTTTTAGTCAGTAAATTCAGTATCAAGGTTTGTTCAGTCACTTCAGCAACTGGGTTTGAATCCTCACTTCCAGACACAAAATCTTCAACTTGTGTAAGACATGCAGTGGGAGATC
This sequence comes from Antilocapra americana, assembly GCA_007570785.1. Lineage (NCBI taxonomy): Eukaryota > Metazoa > Chordata > Mammalia > Artiodactyla > Antilocapridae > Antilocapra > Antilocapra americana. Next base: position 1,373,690 of record ML661898.1, on the reverse strand, counting down.
CAAAAATCCAGTTGCTCAACCATCAGTGGTTGCCAGAAGTGGAATGAACTTCCCTAAAGAGCTGGGGCTAAGAAGACAGCCAGATTCATACACCAGCTGTGACTGCCCTTTGCCACGTGTGCCTCCAACCACCTCCTGCTCACAGGGCTTGAGCCCAATCTCTCTCCTTTGGTGGGATGCTATTAGCTCCTGCTCTGCTCCGGCACGAGCCGGGGATGCTGTCATTTAATTTGCTTTGTAATTATTCCACAATTTCTCACTATTTTCTGTCCCACTGAACCACCTGTGATTTTTTGAGGCAACTGCCTTCTCCCCCATCTTCTGGGGTCCCTGGGCCTTCGTTCCACTGGCTACTCCTCAGTCACTCCAGGAACTGTCCTACCTCTGCCTGGAAGGTGCACCTCACTCAGCCACTTAAACTCACAAGACCCAGTTCAAATGTCATCTCCTTGGCACAGCCGTTCCTGGACCCCACATTCCTACAAAGAAATCGTGACTCCCTTGTCTCTGTTTCCATAATTGGTGTCATTTTGCATAGACCTCTACTACTATACTGCCCACCATGTATAATGGCTGTTTGTCTATCTCCCTCCCGGTTGCCTTGAGAGCACAGGGCAGGAAACAGTCTGAGAGACCCCTAAGTGTTTGTTGAATGAATGAATGCATGATCCAGAAGCATGATATTCACCACAAAATCCACTGGGGAGGGTTTGAACAAGAGCTCGAAAAAATATGCTAACCTTCCACCTCTCCCCCTCATCAAGTCAGGTGACCAGAAAACAATGTCCTTGTCTACCATGAGGTGTAGTCCCTGAGGAAGTGACTTCACTGTTCTGGGACAGAATATCAGGCATTTAACACTGATTAGAAGCAATAAAAGAAAACAGCCATACAAAGAACTTAAAAAAAAAATCCTCTAGAGATACTCCCATTAGAACATTCAAATTCCATGTCAATGTCTTCTACAATTCATTACCCCCACAAAAAAAAAAATTACTACAGGGACATTGGAAACCCTACACATCCTTCTTTCCCTTGGTTGCCAGGAAGCTTAGTCAAATTCAGAGCTCAGTCACCACAGTGTATCATTGCTGGCACCTTGTAGAATGATCTTAGTCTTTCCTCTGCATAATTTCTGAACTTTTTCAGGCTTAGCTAATGTAGATATAGGTCATTGTTTATTTTGCAGGATACTTCAAGTCCTTCTTGAAAATGGAGGCTGGGAGAGGTAGAAAGAATGACAGAAAAGGAAAGATGGGAGGGACGATCAGGAGAGAGAAAGACAAGAAAAGAGGGAACCCATGATTGGTGCCTCTTTTTCAGGTAACAGTGGCATCTATTTCCATATCTCATAGTTATTCGGAAAGCCAAGGGCTGAACAGTGGGGCTGTGTTGGTGCACCTATGCCCTTGGGAACACAGCCCCCTCCCCCCAATGCTCCCTCCACTGGCTGTCAAGCCACCGACATCTGCAGGCAGTAGTGTGCGCCACATTCCTACTTCTACAAGTTTTTGGAGTTCTTTTTGTGGATTTTGTGCTTCTATTCCCTTCCCATTAGGGCTTCTTGGTGCTGTTCTTGACTATTACCCAGGAAAGAAAATAAACTGAGGTCAGCAAGTCACAGGTACATATAGTCAAAGTTATGGTTTTTCCAATAGTCATGTATGGATATGAGAGTTGGACCATAAAGAAGGCTGAGTGCCAAAGAATTGATACTTTTGAACTGTGGTGCCAGGAGACTCTTGAGAGTCCCTTGGACTGCAAGGAAATCAAACCAGTCAATCCTAAAAGAAATCAACCCTAAGTAGTCACTGGAAGGACTGATGCTGACGCTCCAATACTTTGGCCACCTCATGTGAAGAGCTGACTTACTGGAAAAGATCCTGATGCTGGGAAAGATTGAGGGCAGGAGAAGGGCGCGAAAGAGGATGGGATGGTTGGATGGCATCACTGTTTCAATGGACATGAGTTTAAGCAAACTCCAGGATATAGTGAAGGACAGGGAAGCCTGGCATGTTAAAGTCCATGGGGTCGCAAAGAGTCAGACATGACTTAGAGACTAAATAACAACAGCAAGTCCCAGAGGGTCCACTCCAATGGAACCGATTGGGGTAAAAACTTCTCTGCCTACTCACATGAAAAGATGTTCAATGTTGTTCATTATTAGAGAAATGAAAATCAAAACTACAAGTAGACATCACCTCACACCAGTTAGAATGGCCATCATAAAAAAATCTACAAACAATAAATGCTGGAGAAGGTATAAGGAGAAGGGGAACCTCCTACACTGTTGGCGGGAATGTAAACTGAAGAACAGTATGGAGGTTCCTAAAAAAACTAAAAATAGAGTTACCATATGACCCAGCAATCTCCCTCCTGGGCATGTATCTGAAGAAAACAGTTTGAAAGGGTACATGCCTCCTAGTGTTCATTGCAGCACTGTTTACAACAGCCAAGACATAGAAGCAATCTAAATGTCTATCAACAAACAAATGAATAAAGAGGATGTGGTACATACATACAATGGAATATTATTCAGCCATTAAAAAGAACAAAATAATGCCATTTGCAACAACATGGGTAGACCTAGAAATTGTCACACTGAGTGTAGTAAGTCAGACAGAGAAAGACAAATACTGTATATCATTTATGTGCGGAATCTAAAAAACTGATACAAATGAATCTATTAACAAAACAGAAACGGACTCACAGATTTAGAGAACGAATTTATGGTTACCAAGGGGGGAAGGGTGGGGTGAAAGGATAGATTGGGAGTTTGAGATTGACATGTACACATTGCTATAATTAAAATGAATAACCAACAAGGGCCTACCCTATCCTTGAGCACAGGGAATTTTGCTCAATATAATGTAACAACCTAAATGGGAAAAGAGCTTGAAAAAGAATAGATACATGTATATGTATGACTGAATGAATCACTCTGCTGTACACCTGAAACTAACACGATATTTTTTTTTTTTTAGAAAAGTCTCTCCTCATGTGACTTAATTTATTTTTTAAAACCTTTTGTTTTGATGGACAGGGAAGCCTGGTGTGCTGCAGTCCATGGGGTGGCAAAGAGTCAGACATGACTGCTGAACTGAACTGATTTTTTATTGGAATACAGTCAATAACACAACATGGTTAATCAACTATACACTAATTAAAAAGTTAAAAAAAAGATAGGCAATCATTTGTCAAGCATGGTTTAGATGAGTGGGCTCCACATCTTTAGTATTTGCATCTTGATTAATAAAATATCTATTGAGAAAAAAAAAACAAACCTTCTCCACCTGCTGCCACAGACCCCTAGGAGGCTTCAAGTTCAAGTCCCACCAGGTACGCACCTCCTCTCAGATACTATGCTCCAAATGACAGTCCTGCACTCTCAAATGTCTGAGCCAGAAGGATGTTCAGGGTTATCTTTTCTAACCTGGAAAAACTGACTGAGGGAGGGGAATGGACTTCCTTAGCTAATTTTTATCTGCATAAAATAAAGCTGTTGATCCCATAGTAGAAAGAACAGTGAACTAGAAGCAATAACACAGGGTTCCTGCCCCAGCCCTGCCTCTGTCTCACCTGTGTGACCTCAGGCAAGCTGGGCCAGTTCTCTGAGCCTTATTTTCCTCATTAATAAAATGAGATTTAAGTCTAACCCTCTGCCGCCTGCCTGCCAGGGCGACTGTGAAGATCCGAAGGATGAGGAGAGGGATCGCGCTTCGGAAACCAGGCCGCAGGAGAGGCCATGGACTCTTGGCAGGGACTCAAGGCGGCACGTGCCCCAGGGAGGTGTGTGCTTGGTGTCATTTGGGTCCCTAGGAAATTACCTGGAAAAGGACTGCCTGCACCAAGTATTGTCTCCTCAGCACGGGGCACCACTGCCATAGCATGGAGGAGAAAAGAAAGAGACGTGAGAAGGAGGGCAGCGCGAAGCAGGGCAGCGCAGGGGTACAGGCCGCGGACTGCCGCCTCAGCGGGCCACCGGGGGCCACCGCAAGGCTCCCCGTCACCTGCTGAGTCCGCCAGGTCGACTGCTGGGCCCGAGGCGGCCCCTGGGAGATGGGCCAGAGCCAGGTCAACCACTCCCAGCTGAGGGACCTGACACCTGCCCAGCTCCGCAGCGACCCAGAGGACAGAAGCTGGAGAGGGGAGGCGTGTCCCCAGGGCCTGGCCTGACGACAGGGAGGAGTGTGGCTGAGGAAGCCTGCCAGCTCTGCGCACAGGAGGACGGGCGGACAGGGCTCAAGCCTACCACAGGCAAGGGTCGTGCAGTGCAGAGCCAGGCCGGGCACCTCACGTTCTCTGCTCCTTTTCTCATCTTCAACATGGGGATACAGGACCTACCACACAGGGTCATGACCAGGCATACAGGAAGTGATAAGAATGTCAACTCCTGAGGGCAGGCCTTTTTGTTCTCGTTTTTTTTAGTTTTCATGGCCAGTATCCCAGTGAGTTTATCAACATCGATATCCCAGCGTGATTTTACCATATGTTATCATTGGAGGAAACCGGATAAGGGTATATGGGATCCCTCTGCATTATTTCTTAGCACTGCATGTAAATCTACAATTATTTCAAAATAAAAGATTTAATTTTAAAAAAGAAACACAAAAGACAATAAACTTTCAGCATTCCATCTCCACTAAACCAAATAGAAGATGAATCAAACTTGAAAAAGAAACGTTTGCTGAAAGGAGGGATGATGAATGACACCTGCAGAAGTACTCCATAATCTACAAAGTGCTACTACCAGTATTATCAGAGGGGAAGAACTGCCAAGAATTCTAAATGGCCTCACTCTTCCAGGAAGCCCTCCTGGATTTCCCCTCCTGTGTTCCTAGAACCCCAAAGTGCACACACATCCCTACAACTGCACTTAACACTCTGTATTGTATACTTCATTATTTAAGGACCCTCATTCCCCAACCACAGTGTGAATTTAACGAGGATAGGGCTATGTCTCCCTCATTTTTGTGACAGCAGCTCCTGGCCCAATGCCCAGCTCTGAACAGATGTGACATAAATGCCTGTTGAACCAAATGAACTGGGACAGGTACCATGGCCTGGCTCTGCCAACAGCATCCAAGGTGCTTCCCAGGGTCACTGAGACAGTAAGTGATGGAAAAGTGCTTTGATTCATCAAAAAGTACCCTAGGCATGAATGAGACATGCTCATTATTCATGTTGTTCTCCAGAATTGTGTCCATGACTTGGTCAACATGGTCTGCAGTGGAATCAAGGGGCTTCCAAGAAGAGATTTGCAAGGTTTAACTGACTCATCTCTCCCTGTTCCATTTACAGCATGCCAGGCATCCCTCCAGCCCATTCCCAGACACACAGGTGGTGAGGACAGGAGGGAAAGCCCAGGGAGGAGAATGAAATCAGATATTCTGGTTTCTGTCCCAGAGAAACTTTTCTAGCACTGACTCATCTGGAGGCCCGCTTCTCCCACCATGGCCACTTAGAGAAACTTGTGTGTGTGTGTATGCCCAGTTGCTCAATCATGTCCAACTCTTTGTGATCCTGTGGACTGGAGCCCACCAGGCTCCTCTGTCCATGGGATTTTTCAGGCAAGAATACCGGAGTGGGTTGCCATTTCCTCCGGCCCAGGGACAGACTCCGCAGCTCCTCCATCTTTGGCATTGTAAGAGGATTCCTTACCTGCTGAGCCATCAGAGAAACCCTAGAGAATCTTAGTGAACCAAATCTCAGGACCCAAGGTAACTCAGGGGTTATGGAGGTTGATCTTCAGCTGATGCTCAAAACTCACCGGTGATAAGAAACTCACTCCTTCCTGAGGCAGCCGCTTGGTGGCCACACAGCTCTGGCTACCACAAAGTGCTAAGGCCTCCCCACATTGGTCTTGAGTGTGCTCTCTGAAGCCCCAGTTCCAACGAATGTCCTCTTGCAACATAAGCAGCTTGCTTCTTCTTTTCTTGTCACCTCATCGCCTGGTTAACTCATGCTGTTCTCACAGTCAATGCAGAACTCACTACAAGCTCATGTGAAATGGAAAGTGATTCTGTATAAGATTGTTTTGAAGTACTCATTTTCTCCCACTCGCAACCAGTATGCTATTTTTAAGTGCTTGTAAACCCTCCCTGGCTCCTCACTGCCTCCAGGCAGTGTTGACCCAAAGCATACAGACCCCAATCCAAATCCCAACCTCCTTTTCCAATTTCAACTCAGATCTATCCACTTTCAAAACTCTACCCACGACTCCAGCCACACCACACTCACACTAATTCCTGAGCACCCCAGTCACTCCACTTTGTGCCTCTGATCACTCTGTTTTCCATCCTCACCCCAGTCCAAATCATTGTTCTCTAAGGCCCAGTTCCAATGCCATCTCTTCCATAAGTCTTTTTGGTCGAAATAAACCATTTTCTTCTCTGAGTTCCCTAGGATTTTCATCACCCTATGTTCAGGATACTTATCACCTCTTGATGAAAGTGAAAGAGGAGACTGAAAAAGTTGGCTTTATTAAAACTCAACATTCAAAAAACTAAGATCATGGCATCCGGTCCCATCAATTCATGGCAAATAGATGGAGAAACAATGGAAACAGTGACACACTTAATTTTCTTGGGCTCCAAAATCACTGCAGATGGTGACTGCAGCCATGAAATTAAAAAATATCTATTTCTACTTTATTGACTATGCCAAAGCCTTCGACTGTGTGGATCCCAATAAACTGTGGAAAATTCTGAAACAGATGGAAATACCAGACCACCTGACCTGCCTCTTGAGAAACCCATATGCAGGTCAGGAAGCAACAGTAAGAACTGGACATGGAACAACAGACTGGTTCCAAATTGGGAAAGGAGTACATCAAGGCTGTATATTGTCACTCTGCTTATTTAACTTATATGCAGAGTACATCATGAGAAATGCTGAGCTGGAGGAAGCACAAGCTGGAATCAAGATTGCCGGGAGAAATATCAATAACCTTAGATGTGCAGATGATACCACCCTTATGGCAGAAAGTGAAGAACTAAAGAGCCTCTTGAAGAAAGTGAAAGAGGAGAGTGAAAAAGTTGGCTTAAAGCTCAACATTCAGAAAACTAAGATCATGGCATCCAGTCCCATCACTTCATGGTAAATAGATGGGGAAACAATGGTTGACTTTACTTTTCTGGGCTCCAAAATCACTGCAGATGATGACTGCAGCCATGAAATTAAAAGACACTTACTTCTTGGAAGGATAGTTATGACCAACCTAGACAGCATATTAAAAAGCAGAGACATGACTTTGCCAACAAAGGTCTGTCTAGTCAAGGCTATGGTTTTTCCAGTAGTCATGTATGGATGTGAGAGCTGGAGAACTGATGCTTTTGAACTGTGATGTCAGAGAAGATTCTTGAAAGTCTCTGGGACAGCAAGGAGATCAAACCAGTTCATCCTAAAGGAAATCAGTCCTTTAGGAATATTCACTGGAAGGACTGATGCTGAAACTGAAGCTCCAATACTTTGGCCACTTGATGCAAAGAACTGACTCATTGGAAAAGACTGATGCTGGGAAAGATTGAAGGCAGGAGGAGAAGGGAACAACAGAGGATGATTGGATGGCATCACCAACTCAATGGAAATGAGTTTAAGCAAGCTCCTGGAGTTGGTGATGAACAGTTAAGCCTGGCATGCTGCAGTCCATGGAGTTGCAGAGAGTTGGACACAACTGAGTGACTGAACTGAACTGAACTTGATCCCAGTCATTTGACATTGTATCTGCTCTCCCTCTGAGATGAGGAGGCACCTCTGGGCAGTCTGATTTGGGCCAGTAGGCTGGGCAGGACATATCCTGAATGAAGCTGAGCAAGGGAGAAAGGGAAGGAACAAAAGATTCTGGGGTCCACCCTGAACCTCAAGAAATCTGTAAGATGAGCAGGGAGAGAAGGCCCTGGGCTTGGAGCATTCTGGCTCTTGTCCTCCCAAACACAAGAGAACAAATGACAAGCCTTGGAGCACAGAGCTCCACTTCTAGAGGGCGAGAGCCAGGACCCAGGGGCCAAGGCTTCCTGAATGATAAGAAGACACAGTGGGAGGGAACTGTGTGAAGGAGGGAGAGGAGGACTCCCTCCTTGGGAATTGCCAGGGTCTGCTCAGACTCTGCCATCCAGATCCTGATGTAGCAAAGAGGAGGGAGATTTCCAAAAACAAAGCTCTATCCCAGAGCAGCCAAATTCCACCACCTGTTTCCAGGCAGTTCATGGTGGGGCCTGGCTGTCTCATCCTGCCTCAGGAAAGGGAGGAGGGCAGGGAGGCTCACCAAAGGAACGCCTCTTGGCTACCAAGGGGCCTGAAAGGGGGCCTGCAAAGGGATGTCCTCCATCCTTAAGTACCTGGTACAGGAGTGAGGGACATCCCAGGATACTCCTAGCTCACTTTCTTTTGGATTTATTTCCCAGCTGCAGGAAGGCAGAAAGGCTATCCCTGCGGCTGTAAAGAAACAAAAGACTTCCCTCTATAGTGCACGATTAATAGGGTGCAGGGCGGGATGGGAGCTTGGATGCCCTTCCCCATCACCGCTGCCCTGCCACTGCTGAGTGGTGACATGCGTGTACGCACACACACATGCACATTCCTCAGGTCAAAGGTCATCTCTCGGCCCCTTCTGTTCCCCATCAGGAAGAACCTTCTATCAGGCAACATTCTGAAAAGGCAAACAGGCAGTCAGTCTCGGGAGGGCATTCCCTCTATCACCAAGGTCTGCTAGAGCCAAACAGACACCGCCAAGAGAAATGCCAGAGAAAGAAGGCTGAGAGAACCCGGCTTCTCACAGCTAATTCAGACCCCAACTCAGACGATTCTAGCATCTCTGACTGAAACCCTCAGACACAGGATGAGTCAGGAGTACTCATATTTGTTGGATGCTTACTACACACCAGCTACTGTTTGAGGTGTTAGCGTGTGTAAGCGTGCGTGCATGCTCAGTTGTGTCTGACTCTTTGTGATACTATGGACTGTAGCCCGCCAGGCTCCTCTGTCTAGGAGACTCTCAGGCAAGAATACTGAAGCGGGTTGCCATGCCCTCATCCAAGAAATCTTTCCAATCCAGGGATTGAACCTGGATCTCCTGTATTGCAGGAGGATTCTTTACTGCTGAGCCACTGGGATGCACTCTAGGTGTTAAAATCCATTAATTTATTTAACCCTTACAATGACCCTTTGGATAAGTATTATTACTCCCAGTTTACAGAGGATGAAAATGAAGCACAAGGGACCAAAACAATGTGCCTGAATCACCCCGCAGCAACGTGACTCCAAGCCTGAGATCCTGAACTCCACTAGACACCACCTTCATCAACCCAATCCTGGCCTGGATGGGAAAGCTGAGAAGGGAGAGTGGAGGGAGCTGCACGGGGGATTAGCCTCAGGTCCTGTCTGATCCCACAGTCTGTGTTCTTCCCCACGATGCCACAGGGCCCAGGACAGGGAGGCTGACTGCCAATCCAGAAGCATCTTCACAGGCTCCATGATCCTCTACCTGTGACAAGCCCATTTCTCCTCCCTGAGTACCCTTTCCTTTCCTCTCCTCCAATCTCGTCTCTCCACCCCTTCTCATCCCGGCTCAAGAATGGCCTCCAGGATGAAATGTTTCCAGGTGGGTTCAGCCAGCGATAGTAGGAACTTCATCCTTTACTCTCCCCACTTCGTCTCAGAGGTCAGCCTAAATGATAAACTCAGAGGACAGCCATGCTCAGACTGATGTTGGCGTTAGCAAATAATCTTCATATGGGCGGGAAATAACAGAAAGAAACAAAAACGTAACATTGCACTATTAGGAGAAAAATCAGGCATCAGACTGCTTGGTTCAAGTGCTGTGTTCTTTACTGAAGGAAATATTCTGGTTTTAGAAATGAGAAATGAAAGGAAGGAGACACCAGGCTTAGGCTGAAGCTTCTCTGTGTAAGTTAATACTATTATGTAAATAATAGAGACAAAACTAGCACAATAACAATGGTGTCTCTGTTTATTCGCCTCTTTAGGAAGATTAACTTAAGAGCCTTTGTTTTTAATTATTAGAAATACGTTTGCACTTTGCAGTCATGTGTTAATTTCATGAATCTTGCATTTCATACCTGGAAAGAAAGCATAATAACTATTCTTTGTGCTAATACCTACAATTTATTTAAGCAAGCAAGGCAAGCCATTGGCCTTGAGACTGGACATGTAAACAAACATACTTCTGAAGGCTTGGTTTGAGTTTGGTTTTTAACAGTTCCTTTCTCTCTCCCTTTCTCTCTCAGATACACACACACGCATATGTACATACATACCATTAAATTTAGCCTCCCAGTTTTATTTTAACAAGAGGTTTCACCTCTCAACCAAATCAAACTTCAAATCATGTAAAATTGCTGGCTAGAAAGAGGCTTCCCACAAATAAACAAAAGCTTACAAGCCAAAGGCAGAGATGTTCCCATCTCCCCATCCAACCCTCTCCACCTCCTCTGCCTGCTCCAACAGAACACCCTCTCTCTGCCCAACTGCCCAGGAAAACCCTGAAATCTCTCATTTTCATTTCCAGGAGAGGAAGAGGTTTGATCCCCCCACATAAAAAGAAAAGTTCAGTAATAACAGAAAGCTGGGAAAACCCAGGCAGACTTTTCCCTGCCATCCATGTCAAGCTCACAAAGAGAAAAAAAATCATACCATCCGACATGGTTGGAAGAGTTTAATCCAAAGCACTGCTAATTAATATCCCCAGCTTTCCAGAAGCCAGTGCCACATACAGCTGCGAGGGCAACAAGGCTGTTCTCCCTTCAATTTTATGGGAAGAACATTTTCATTACAAAGCCTCCTCCCAGGCCCTCCTCTCTCACCAGATTAGCTGAGAAGGAAGTGGATGATCCATATATCAGAACTCCTTCTCTCTCCATTAATTTTATTATTTATATCGCATTTTTAAAATTTATTGGTGCAACCCTCTGTGCACCTGGCCAGAGCCCTCTGACAAACAGTGGTATCCTCCTGCATCTTTTACTCAGGGGGACTTTATGAATTGGTCACCAGAAGATGCCAACTTTTTGAAATTTGCCTCAGAGAGGGAGCTGACTTCAATGGCATTTCCTGCCTATTCCCCCACCCCCCCCAACTCCAACACACGCTCACCATTTTTAAAAATGAATGCTGAAGGTTCTAAACCCACTCATTTGTGAAATGTATGAGTACTTGATGGCTTAGCATGAACTCTGGGTGCTCCCCAGGGGACTCCCTAAAACCCTGGGGGAGGGGTGTCCCACGTGCCCCCACCCAAGTCAAGCATCCCCAGCTGAGCCAGCAGACTTGAGCCATTTTTTAACCCAACCTGCCAGACCACGGACAGACCTGGAGAGGCCCCACGTCTTACCATTTTATTCTGAAACCCCACGTGCTCAAAGCTGTCTCTTTCCAAGCCTCCTAAAGGGACCCCAAATCCAATCTAAATGTCTCGAATTTACCTGTTTGTCTTTTATACATATAAATAGCTGCATTTCCATTCTCTCTTTGTTTCTCATTTTCATTTGGTTCTAATATCTGCATGTAAATGTCGGAAAATAGCATCTGTAATTGGAGATTATGAAGTATGGCCAGCTCCTGACAGGCTGCTAAGGAAGATGGATTATCCTCATTTTTCTGTAAATTTTGTCAATTTTGGAATTCATAAGCTATCAACACTGATCAAAATGGGACTTCACAGCTGTGTCAAAAAAAAAGAGAGAGAGAAAGAGCAAGAGAGAGAGAACACGCAGGCACTCTGGAAGGCAGGCAGTTATGCGCAGGGGCCAGGCAGTAGGCAGCGAGAGGTTGGCACAGCAGACTGAATGCCCCATCATGGGGCAGTCACCCTCCTCCTGTGCCTTCCCCTCCACGCTGGCAGCTCCCTGCTCACAGGCTTCCCTGGAATTCGGGGTGGGGCTGCCTAGCCCCCTGGCTAAATCAAATAGCTAAATCATGCTACTGGGAGGCCACAAATCCTTCAAGGCACCCACTCAAACCCGAGGCTTATTTATTGCCAGGCACAGCCTTCCTTATTTATCCGAGGAGTCTGCGGGCTCCCTCAGCGTGGACCTCGGAGATGTTCTACTCCTTCCCGACCATCACGGCCCACTTGAGGCAATTGTGCTGGTCTCTCTCTCTCAATTTTCCCATTACTGGGAGTAAGTACTGTTGGGACTCTGTAATAGCCCAACTGCAGCCCATATCAATAACAGATGAGGTTTAATCGTCCAACACAAAAATTATTTAGGCGCCGTAAGGACATTCAATGTCATTTGCATAATGGCATTTCTATCGCACGCACCTAACCCGTCTTGCATAAACAAGGCCTTGGGACCATAAATAATAATAAATCATGACGTCTGCACGCCTCTTGCAGTAATCGGAGCCACTCTTTGTGGAAATTATTTCAGCAGGAAATGGGCACTGTAATTTTAAAGACATGTGGTGTGGGGAGGTGCGGTAAATCACGCCTGCGCACGATCCCTGGGAGCAGCCAGGGCCCTGCCCGGGCCCGCAGTGACATCCCAGGGTGACAGGAGGAGGGGCCACAGGATGCACCACTGTCCCAGTAAACTATAAGAGGGTGGGATGCACAGAGCCCAGTGTGGGGAGAATCGGCTTTGGACCTAGAGAAGCACCCAGGCTTCAAGTCAGAAACTGTCTTTGTTCTAGCAGAATGGAAGCTCCATGAGGGCAGGGATTGTCAATTTTTTCCTGACCAAGTGCTCAGGAAATACCCAAAAGACATGCAATGAGAGGAGACAATCCTGGGCTCAGGTAGGGAATGGATGAGAAGAGCCCTGAAAATAGGTTAAAGTGAGATAAATGGAGACACAGACCCAGGAGAATTAAGGAAGGACAGGGCATAGAAGCATAGGTACCACTGAACTGTGAGTGACAGAGTGAAAATGTCCAATAAACTCTAAGCTATGTATTGCAAGGCAGCTGTGGGCTACTAGAAAGGCACAGATGAGGGATGGGGAATGGAGCAGAGTGTGAGCCTGCAGGTTCTGGAGGAAGACACAACTGGATGAGAATCCCAGCTCCATGCATCTCAGACTGGCTGCCTCTCCCCTCTAAGCCCCAACTTCCTCATCTGTCTAGACAGCATAATACCTGTACAAGCAGCCCTCCTTATCTGTGAGTCCCGCATCCCCAGATACAGAAGACCAACTGCGAGGGACTTGAGCGTCCCTGGATCTTGGTATCTGGAGGTAGCCTGGATCCAATGTCCTGGGGATAGGATACCAAGGGATGACTGTACTCAGCTCACAGTGTTCTGAGGGCTAAATAAGATGATGTGAGCAAAGTAACCAGTGCTTGATGAAGCTTTGCCATCGTTATTATCGGTACAACTACTATTATTCTTCAAGAAACAACAGGAGAGAATTCAGGTACAGCTCTGCCTCTTGCCAGCTGTGAGCCTCAGATCTGTCCAAGAAGAGCATGATAAAATGACCCCTACCTACCTCCCAGAGTTCTGTGACACTGAAACAAGGCAGCTCTGTGAAGCTCCTTGTTAGTATAACATGCTGTCTGCACAAGAAGGATGGATATTAACATTCCTCACGAGCCCAAGCACACAACGTGGGGGAGAGGTCCCTACACCTGCCCCTGTCATCTCCAGCCATCCCTGGCAGCACCCTCAAAGGTTTAGGCTTTCCAGAAAAGTCCTGACAGGATACACCCTAAGGCAATCACAGTGTTGCCTCTGGGAGGGAGAAGAAGGGACTGAGATTGGAACTGTTATTAATAGTTTAAGTCTTCTCTGCAATGTGTTAATTTTACTGGAAAAGAAGCACTACTTGTGTCATTGGAACTTGTAAAGCTGATGGAGCTCCATACCTCTCATGGCCTGGCTCACCCTCTTCCCTCCACTGGAATGCATGAGGATGGAACAGCAACAAGGAGCCAACCAAGTGATTTAACAACAACCACACTCCTCACCCAAAGGAACTGAGAGAAACAATATGATGTAATTTCTCCATCCAGTCCGCCTTGCCAGACTGGGAGGCCTGGGCTGTGTGCTGTGCTATATGGGGAAAGGTGTGAATTTCAGGCCCCAACAGTCTCTTGGCGGGGTAGGTGGCTCTGGCACCTAAAATGCCACCTTTAGCTTACACACTGACCTCACCCTTGCCAAAATAAGAAAACCACTCAGAGCCAAATAAAGTCTGGAGTTTAGTTTTTAGTCTTGTACCAACGTAAGTTTCTTAGTTTTGACAAGTGGATCGTGGTTATATGACGTTAACAATAGGGGAACCTGGGTGAGAAGTATGTGGGAACTTTCTATACTATCTTTGCAACTTTTCTGTAAATTTAAAATTGCTCCAAAAAAAGATATATGTAAAAATAAAAAAGGAGAAGCAGCCAGACTTCACTCATAATAAGAGAAAAGCCCACTAAAACCATAATGTACCCTTTTTCATCTATCAGATTAGCAATGATTCAAGGGGTTGATCCTCCACTGGGAGGGGGCTGTTGGGGAAAACAGTTCTTCTCAGTTCAGGGAGAAATGTCTTTGGAGAGCAAGGTCTCTATCTTTCAAAATTCACAATGCACACACACTGACCCAGCCATTTCACTTCTGGGAGTTTATCCTACAGGTATAGTCTCATATCAACAAGGATGTTCACTGCAATGTCTTAAAATTTTTTTTAATTTTTATTCATTTATTTTGACCACACCCTGAGGCTTGCCAGATCTTAGTTCCCTAACTAGGCACAACCAGGAATCAAGCCCATGTCTCCTACAGTGGAAATATGAAGTCCTAACCACTGGGCATCCAGGGAATCCCCATTGCAGACTTCTTTTGAAAAATAAAAAGGCTGGAAGCCACCAACAGAAGCTTGTTAAATAACTTATGATACCCCATATATATATATAATGGAATACCATGTAGCTGCTAAAAAGAATGAAACAGCAGTCTATCAATACAGAACAATCATCAATAAATATTAGTTAATGGAAAAAAAACAAAAATGGAACAATGAGAGGGGAGGACTATATATATATATATATATATATATATATATATATCCACACACATCTACATAAATACACACATATATCTTACCCTCATCAAAGTATTGTATGTAAATCTCATGAATAGAGAAGAAACTGCTAATAGTGGCTGCCTCCCAAGAGAGGAACTAGGTGGCAGAGAGAAAAGGAGTCAGGAGGAGACTTCACTGTATCCATATACATTTGATATTGTCTGAAATTTTTACCATTTGCATGTACTACCTATAAACTTTTTTTTTAATAAAAAGTGTTGGTCAGGTAAGTAGCAATGAGCACGTGCTGCCTCATGGCTCTGCCCATGGGCCCCTCAGGCCCACATCTGTCTTAAAGGGTGCCCTGCATACCTCTGCATCACCCAGCCTGCCTGGCACAAGTCTCTGGGCAACAAACTCAGCAACTGGCCACTGGATGCATGAACTCCTGGGACTCCTGTTTCTGCCTGTGTGTCTAAAACCTTGGCCCCACTCCTCAGCTCAGGAAAGGACTGAGGCCCTCCTGCATCAGACCTGCAGCTGCAGACAGCATCTGAGCTAGAAGGGATGTGGGATATCCTCTTTCATCAGTTTTCAGTGGGAAGTTGAGGCTTGATGCGGGAAATTGAGGCTTGAGGTGGGAAGAAACTTGCTCAAGGGGACACTGCAGGGAAGTAGGCTGGCCCAAATCAGAGCTCAGGTTTCAGGAGAAGTAGCACTTGCAGTTCAAGCAGGAAAGAAACAAGTGTCATTTTCTGGCTCTCAACTGTTTCACTGGCAAGATGGGAATAAGACTGTCTGTCTGTCCTTTGTATTCCAAAAGCGTGAAGAGGAATCAAACAAGGTCACAGGTAGGAAAGCAGTCAAGACACTTCTCAGCACCTACCATGGACAGAAACCTCTGCTGATGTGCTGTGTGGGCCTTGAAGAAGATCCAGCATGGGTACATTTACACACCCATGCTAGGTTGCCAGGGTTGTGCTTAGATGCTGAGACAGCTTTTATGTTGCACTTTGCTCCAACTTAGTCAGAGAGGTACTGTCATTTTTTACTGTTCCTTTGTGCAGATGCAAAAACTAAGGCACCAGGAGATGAAATGAATTTCCCATGACCAGACAATTAATAGAACTGTAAACTAGATCATGCAGCTACAGATGCTAATGTTGGAGGCAGAACTCTTAGCAGAGATGCTGCGAGCAGTAGTGGAAGCTGGTTTTTTCCCCAAAGTGCAATGGGGGCACAGGAATACCAGTGGCCATGAAAGACCATGGCCAACAGGCAGGGAGGCTCTCATGGCAGGTCAGCTACCTTCAGCACAGCCGATTCTACCCCAAGAAGGATGCAAAGACTCGGTCCTGGCCACTCAACAAAGAAATCCTTCTCTCCCAGCAGCCTCCTGTGTACCCAGCCCTCAGTTCGCCCATCCAGAACCTCTCCTGTCCTTAGACTTACTCTCCTCTAGTGCTCACTGCAACTCAGCCAGACTCACATATTCTTTAGCTCAGTTGCACCACCCCTACCTCAACCACTTCACACCCTTGTTTTCCCATTCCCTGTGACATGAACAGGATCACCCTGTCTGGTGGCTCACTGGTCTGTCTGCAGGATGACTGAATGAATATACCTCTCCAGTGACATTGCCTGAGGGGGGTGTGGTTCCAGGGGGGAGCGCTGGGAGAGAAGTAAGGGTGTCTCAGGTGCCTAGATCCTCTCCAATGTCTGCTGGCTGGCGTCTAGCATCCCACAGGCATTATTCTCCAATCTATTTCTCATCCTTTCCTATCCCTCATTTTAAATGTCTAAGCTCAGCCCCAGAACATGAGCCTGGAGTTTTACCACCTAACATTTCTTTTGAAATTCAGAACTTCTTGGTAAGATAAAGACGATCTTACTCGCTTACTTCAACTCTACTGAAGGCAATGCTGAGGATTTATGGACTAGTTTGACATTGACACATATACTCAAAAGCCACATTTTTGCAAGCTATGTAATACCCAAAAAGAAGGCCTAGGGATCTCTGTATAAGGAAGCAAAGTAAAATAATACTGCAAGAGAATTTTCATAATAAAATCAGAAAAGATACATGAAAGACTTTGAGAAGAAAAAATGAGTGTTCAAAGTGTGTTCACAGTTGTGCCTGTCAGCAATTATTGTATTAACTTTATTTATTCATTCACTTGTTCTTTCATACCTCACCACTTTTCAGAAAAGGTTTAAGGCAGCTCACAATGGGACCAAAAAAAAAAAAGTATACAAGGAGACAGGGAAAGGCAGAAAGGAAAGCAAGAGGCAAGTATAGAATGGAACCAATGATAGTCAACTGGAGCCACCAGAGACCACATAAGACCTGTTTGAGTGGGCTCTGCACTGCACAGGGAGCCATGTGGAAACCTCATATAGTCCTATAAAGCAAGTACTCATCATTCCCATTTTGTAGATGAAAAAACTGAGGTTTAGCAAGGCCAAGGAACCTGCCCAAGGCCATGCAGCTGGTAGATGACAGAGCTGGGACTAAACCTAGGCAGTTTGGTTCCAGAGCCCACACTCTCAAACACAACACAATCCACACCATCAAATCAAGACTGGGGCTAGAGACTATAGAGAAGGGACCATATCTGGCCCTCCCCTGAATACTTCCCCTCCGAGCCGAATAACAATGGGAAGCTTTTTGATTCTAACAAGTGGCAGGAGGGACACTCCTCTAGGCCCACAGTTCAGTATAGCCCCACTTGGGAGTTGACACCCTCTCGTGAACACTGAGGGGCCTGGTAGGAACCTGGGGCTGAAGCTTCAGAGATAGGCAGAAGAGCTGCCTGCCACAGCTACAGGAACGTCCTTAGAAAATTGTTTTGGGTCCACTTCAACACACTGATATAGAGATGATGGAGACCCCAGAGTTCTCCTCCATTTAGCGCTGTCACAAGGGTTATGTCCCAGAAGGTATTCCGGGCAGATATAGCCCCTCCCACCTCTGTCATTAAAAAACAAAAGAAACAAAACTCCCTTTGGACAGCTAGCTTTGATCAATGCCACTTCTAATACCTTTGGGGATGAAATGTGTTTCAAGAAAACCAAAGCAAGTAGCTTGTGAAAAGGGATTGCTATTTACAAATCTGCTCAAATATGGGAAACAAGTCCTAAAAACAGTAACTTTTATTTTAGAATAATTGGCTCACAGCCTTTCTTACTGTAAATTTTAGATCAGCTGGTCCAACTGTTTAGGTCACTCTTGAGTGAGATAGAAGAGCCTGCCTATAATCCCAGCATCACCACAGGCTGCGTGGCCTTGGGAAACTTACTGAGTTATTTTCTTCCTCAGTTTCCTTATCTATAAAATTACAAAAACAGGGACTTCTCTGGCAATCCAGTGGTTAAGACTTCGCCTTCCAATGCATGGGGTGCAGGCTCGATCCCTGGTTGGGGAAGTAGGATCCCACATGCCTCGAGGCCCAAAGACCAAAACATTAAAAAAAAAAAAAGAAGAAGAAGCAATATTGTAATAAATTCAATAAACACTTGAAAAATGGTCCACATAAAAAAAATTAATTAAGATAATAAAAGTCCACACTTCACAGGCCTGCTAAAGGAATAAAATGAGTCAACTGGATAACAGAAGGAAAAACAAGGTATTGGTGATATAGGTCACAGGCTCACCGGGCTCTTTGGGGTTAAAGTCCATTTAGGATATTAGGAACTCATGTAAGCTGCGAGATGTCCCCAGGAGACACTTGAGAATCTAGTTACCAATAAGCAAGTCCCCAGAGAATCTGAAAGCCCCACAGCCTACTTTCTGCGTGTCAGTTCCTTACCTCCCAAACCACAAAGAAATAAATGACATCAGGTATGCCGAAAGCCAAAGCAGGAGGGAAATGGTTACCTAGCTATCCCTTCAAAAGAGGATCAGAAGCCCAGGAAAAGATTAGTATATACACAGAGAATCTACAGGGCTTGTCTCCAAGGCACAGAGAGCACAGTCTTTCTCCAGATTTACTCCATAAGCTGTAATTTAACACCCATGCACTGTTCATAAGGGGATGAGTTGAAAACAAGCTGTAAAAATTAATACACCAGCTCCTAAAGGAGTATCCCACAGGGGAGCAATGCTCCCTTCCCCATGACTCCAGGCACAGCCCCGCCACTAATCCTCATCCCCAACACCCAAAAGTACGAAGTGCTGAAGTTGAAAAGACATAAAAACTCTCACTGTAACCAAACCTCCTACACGTGTCTTCCCAGGCAAATGGAATATAATCATTTTAAGCCTTGCTGTATATCAAGGAGCATCCCTTCAGTTTCCTCATCTTTTAAATGAGGAAAATCAATACCAAGCTGGAAGGGTTTGTTATGAGAATTACATGAGATAATACAAAGTATTGAACCACATGCACTGCCCAGATATTATATTATTATTATATGTGTGTCTGCTCAGTTGTTCAGTCATGTCCAACTTTTTGCAACCCCATGGACGGTAGCCTTCCAGGCTCCTCTGACCATGGGTATTCTCCAGGCAAGAAAACTGGAGTGGGTTGCCATTTCCTCCTCCAGGAGATCTTCCTGACCCAGGGATGGAACCTGCGTCTCCGGCATTGGCAGGTGGATTCTTTACCACTGTGACACCCGGGAAGCTATATTATATTACATTTGATTATATTACAGTGTGTGTGTATGTGTTTTAAGATGGGCTTTCCAGAATCATCAAATTCAGCCTGCATGTTCTGGCCGCCTGAAACTTCTCCCCCTTCCCCAGCCTATACATGCACAAGGCTCTTCCTCTTCTCCCAGCACCGTCTTACTCATCTTCCTCCCCACCTGCTTCCTGCGCAGCCCCCATGAGCCTAGTCTGCATCATTCAGGCATTCTCTGAGGATGTCAGTAATAAGGATAAATACACCGATTGAGGGTTCCCATGTGCCAGGAACTGTCTGAGACCTTACACACACGAGCCTCCTGTTCTGTCCTCACACGAACTCTGTTTGAGGCACACTAGCATCCCCATCTTCCTCTTGTGGATGGGAAAACTGAGGCTCAGTGAGGTTGGGTAACTTGCTCAGGATCACATACTCAGCTGGTACAGGCGCCAGGTTCCAGAACCAGGTGAACTGCAGAGCCCTAACTCTGAACCACCTTACCTGTGGCCAGCACCGGTGACCCGTGCCGCGCTGCCTGAGCCTCCAGACAGGCTGAGCACAACGGGATGTGGCAGGTGTCCCCAAGAGCTCGGTCACAGGCACCGGCTGCCCCAGTCCTCCTGTCAGGAGGGACATTCCCAAGCTCAGAAGTATCCCAGTCTGGGTTGGAATATACTGTTCACCCTTCAAATCTGATCAAGAATTCTGGAGAATTTCTGTCCTCTGTGGTACCAAAAGGGAAATATGAATTTGCTTGTTTGTAAGGGAAGGTTCTTCTAACACAAGCCTAGAATTATTAATTTATTACGGAGATTTCTTAGCTCCTCAGGCAGAAGTTCTAAAAGTGATACAAATTGTTATTTTGATTACCTTAATAGGATTTTCCCCTCAAAGCCTAAGCTCATTTGCCTGTGTAATCTGTAGCTGGGCAAACAGTGAAAGCAGGGAATGCCTGGGGAGAAGAAAGTTCCCAGCAACTCCTAAGCGCAGACGCTCTGCCACTGGTTTGCCACTGGTCTGGTCTGTCTGTCACCCCTCCCACCCGACATTCCCCGCTCTGTGCCTCCTCTCACAACCGCCTCCTGTCTATCCAGCCTGGCTTCTTTCCCACCACTACCCTGACTCTCTACTCTGTGGAATCTCAGCGGTGACGAATGCTCCTTGGTAATAATAACAACAACAATCATAGAAGTAACATTAATCTAGTGTCTCTAAAGAGCTGGATGCTCTGCTGAGCCCTTTTCTATGTTCATCTTGTTTAATCTGTACAGCCCAAAATGACACAAGAACTATTATTATTCCATGATATGAGAAAACCGAGGTTAAAGCAGTGGTAAAGTCAAGTGAGTTTAAACAGTAACTGCACACAAAGGAAGGAAAGCTCATGTCTGTCTAAGTGATAGCGCCCAGCAAGCTCAGGTCCAGGAATAAAGAAAGAATCACACAGGTCCTGGAGGTAAACCTGCCATCACACATGACCTCATCTCCCCAGGCTCCAAAGTAACATAACAGGTTGTGAAGTCCCAAGCAGCTGTTTTGGAAGCCTGTGCTCTTAATCCCACCTGCAGAGGTGGGTCCCTGACTTCTTTCCCAGTGGAAAGCGGGCCTCTGCACTTACCCCGGGAATTTCTGGGCAAGGTAGAAGGGTCTGCACACTCACTGTGCCCCAGTACCAATCCCAGGGCTCGGCTTGCCAACAGCATCCTGTCACACCATCTCCCCATGAGAAGCCCACAAGTCAGCCCAGGCCAGTCCCTCCATACTGTTAGTAGACTGCTTGCACCCCTCCTGACAGGTGCCTCCTTCTTGGGGCCCTCCCACTGTCATCTTCACCTGCCCTTGACCTCACTGAGCCTCCTCTCTGACTCCTTTGGTCTTGCTCTCTATCCCGCTGCCCAGCCCCATGGATGGTCACAGGAAGGACCTTATCCTGACATTTAGAACCAGCCTGCCTCCAAGACCTCACCCCCTAAGCTCCTGCTGAGTACAGCCTCTCATCATCTTCCTTTCACATCCTCATGCTGATGAGCCAGCTCTTGTCAGAAACCTGTAGAAATTACAACAGGTGGATAAAGTTATCTGCCCTTTGGGTGGCCAAAAGCAATTATCCCATCACCAATTCCCTTACCCCAACCCTGGAATTGTCCATGTGTGCTAAGTCGCTTCAGTCATGTTCTACTCTTTGTGACCCTAGGAACCATATTCCGCCAGGCTCCTCTGTCCATGGGATTCTCCAGGCAAGAAGACCAGAGTGGGTTGCCATGCCCTCCTCCAGGGGATTTTGCCAACCCAGAGATCAAATCTGGGCCCTTCTGCATTGCGGGCAGATTCTTTACTGTCTGAGTCGACAGGGAAGCCCCTGGGATTGTCCATACCCTTTTAAAAGCAATGACACTGGGCTGGTCTATGTGATAGTCTTCAATACATTCACTGTTTTGTTTCACAGCCAAGACATCAGGAAAGGATCAACAAATCCATCTTTTTTTTTTTTTTTCCAAAAGAGAAAAGAGGAAAGACAACCCCATCTGTCAAAGGGTGCCAAAGCTAGGAACTGGCAGAGACCCTAGAGGTCATTTCTTTCAAACCCCTCTCCTCAAAAGCTTGAAGACTTCTCTCGGCCTTACTTCCCAAAAAGGCCACACTGCCCAGGACAGACACTCCCAGTGACAGGAAACCCACAGCCAATCCACATGTGTGCAGTTCTGCCTGTTTGGAAAGTTTCTTTTAACTGAGTTGAGAGCTGCCTCTCTCTAATTCCCACTAGGTCCTAGGTCTGCCAACTGGAGCCACAAATGAGTCTGCTCCTTCACGGGAGCCCCTCTGAGATCTGGTTCTACTCCTGTGTATCCAGTGCATGCTCAGTCACTTCAGTCGTGTCCACCTCTCTGCAACCCCATGGACCATGGCACGCCAGGCCACTCTGTCCATGGGATTCTCCAGGCAAGAATACTGGAGTGGGTTGCCATTTCCTTCTCCAGTATGAAGCACGTGAAGTGAGTGAAATGAAGTTGCTCAGTCGTGTCTGACTCTTTGCAACCCCATGGACTGCAGCCCACCAGGCTCCCCTGTCCATGGGATTTTCCAGGCAAGAGCACTGGAGTGGGTTGCCATTTCCTTCTCCAGTGTATCCAGTGAGTTTTCCCTTTTCCAGGCAAGTTCCACTTCTTCCACAAGTGCCCCACAAGACAGGTTTGGTGGTGGTGTAAGCTGGATAAATGGTGGTTCAAGGCACAGGCCCTGAACTCTGATTGCCTGGCTTCAAGATCCAGCTCTAAATGTTTCTACTTATGGATCTTCAGACAAGTCGTCCTCTCTCCACTCAGTTTCCTCATCTGTAAAATGGGAATAATTTCACACCACTTACTCCATTGAGCATCAAGTAAAGAGCTTCATAAAGAGTTCAGCACAGATTCCTGGCACACACTAAGTGCTTAGTAAATGTTAGAGGTGTAATCCCTTCCCCAACCTGTTCACCTCCTTTGGTCATCTTCCAGTTAGTCAACATCCTTCTTAAGGGGAGGCACTCACCTGGAATCCCACGTTACAGGTGTGGCCTGACCAACACAAAATAGTTTACATTCACTGGCAGCCACATGACTAAGTTCACAGACAACTGAAACCCCTAGATCTTTCTCACCAGTGCTTTGTTAATCTTCATGACCCCTTGCTTGGTGTTCTGAAATCTTACTTTTATAACTATGAAGTTATTATTTATGAAACCACTAAGCCATCTCTACACTGAGGTCTACCCACTCCTGCTATCGCTATAACTGTTACACCCATACATACAAGCCTAGAAACGCTTCTTTCATTAGTTAACACTGGCACGCAACATGCATGTGTTACTTCTGTGTTACCAAATGGGAATCTACTCTGTGGCACTTTTTGTAAGTTGAATGCTTGCGTTTAACCCATTACTCTTTTACCATCTATATCAAATTAATGCATTCAAAGCTATGCATTTCCCTCCAAGTATCCCTTCAGCTTTATTGTGCAAGTTTTTATATGCAGTGCTGGGCTGGGTTTTTGTTTTTGGTTGTTTGGTTCTAATATTTTGTAATTTCCATTAGGATTTCTTTTCTGATGCAGGGATTTTTTTTTTTTTTTCAGAAAATTGCTTTTGATTTTTACCTTTCAAACTACAGAAGACTGGAAACCATAATTTGCTTTGTACTACTAATTTGTAATTTCAGTGCACTGCAATCAAAGCACATGGCCTATGATGTGGATTTGGGGTATTGCTGACATTTGTTTTCACAAGCAGCACACAGTCCATCTCGGTGTGTTCTTTGTGGATGTTTGAAAGCACATATACTCTCAAATTGTTGGTTTTCTTTCATCTATTTGATCTAACTTGTTAAATTATGTTGTGCAAAACTTACAAATGTCTCTGCTAATTTTTTGTCAAATTGATCTATCCATTAATAAGAGGGGTATGGTAAAGTCCCCAGAAAATATTATGGGATTTTTCCCTTTGTTCATCGATAATTTTTGCTTTATATGCTTTGAGATTCTGTTGCTTAGAATATACAGGTTCAGGATTGTTACATTTTCCTGTGAGTTTTCTTATCATTGAGTAATGGTTCTCTTTGTCTATAAAGATACATTGGGCTTTAATTTCATCTGAGAGGAATAGTACTCTATCACATTTTATTTAGTTTTCCTATCTCCTTACTTGCAGCCTTCCAGTACCATTTTGTTTTAGGTTATTTCTATAAGCAGCATATTTCTGAGTTTTACTCATTTTTCATATCCTCTGTATTATCTAGCAAATTCAATCTATTTATATTTATTGGGACTGCTCAAATGGTTTTATGTATTTCTACCATCTACTACCTAATTTTGTATTTTTAATGGTCCAAGCTTCTTCTTTGCTTTTTCCTTCCTCTCCCCTGTTTTCTCTTGGACTCACTGGTACTTTATATATCTCCTTGCCTCCTCTGGTTTGGAAGTTATATATCCCATTGTCATGCCTTTAATGATGACCTTTAATTTGCTTACCTGCATCCCTGACATAACCAGATTCACAGTTTATCAATATATTTGTCCTCCAGCTGAGTAATACAAGGGTCTTAGAATCTTCAACTCAGAGAAGCCCACTCCCAACATTATATATTATTATTTTCTTTTTTCACTTTGTTTTTAAATCCCCCAAACCAGCCATTATGTTTATTGTTGTTGTTTAGTCACTAAGTTGTGACCAACTCTTTTGCAAACCCAAGGACCATAGCCTGCCAGGCTCTTCTGTCCATGGGATTTTGCAGATAAGAATACTGGAGCGGGTAGCCATTTCCTTCTCCATGGGGGTCTTCCCAACCCAAGGTTTGAACCCGTGTTCCCTGCATTGGCAGGTATTTTCTTTACCATTGAGTCACCACGGAAGCCGACGCTTACAGTCAATAGTTATTTAAATAATCCTTTGTATATCAATTATTTGAT
This sequence comes from Antilocapra americana, assembly GCA_007570785.1. Taxonomy (NCBI): domain Eukaryota; kingdom Metazoa; phylum Chordata; class Mammalia; order Artiodactyla; family Antilocapridae; genus Antilocapra; species Antilocapra americana. Next base: position 1,348,645 of record ML661898.1, on the reverse strand, counting down.
TATTATTGCTTCTTAATTGGGACTTAAATCTTATTCTTTCTGTACTTCATATCCTTCTCATAGGCAATATATATTTATAGTTGCGTCTTGTGAGCTTTTTTAATGTACTTTGACAGTTCCTTTCTTTTAATGGGTATTCTTAGACCATTAATATCAAAAGCAATTATTGATATAATTGGACTAATATCTACCATGTTTGTAATTGTTTTCTATTTGTTGAACTTGCTTTTTATTTCTTTTTCCCCTGCTTTTCTTCTTCCTTTTCTGGGTTTAATTAAATATGTCATATGAGTCCATTTTATCTGCTTAGCACTACTGAACAAATACTTAAATATGGTTAAGAGGGTAATTTTTGTATTATGTGTTTGTATCACAATTTTAAAAACATTTTTAAGTCAAAAAGATAGTTTTGGTCATCGCCCTAGAATTTTCAATATACATTTACAACTAATCTAAATTAATCTTCAAATAACACTGTACTTCTTAAATTGTAGTACAAGTCCCTTCTAACAGAGTATTCCCAATTCCCCCTTTTTGTCCCTTGTGACCTGACTGTCATTCATTTCATTTATCCATATGTTATAAGCATATGGATACATTGTTACATTTTTGCTTTAAGCAATTTCCTTTTAGATCAATTAAAACTAAGAAAAAATCAAAGAATTTTTTTTTTTTTAAATTATTGTTTTAGCCATACATTGTTATGATATCACCATGGGTTTACATATGCTTCCCCTCCGGGTCCCCCCTCCCTCCTCCCTCCCCCCCGGGAAATCTCGCTGCACCAGTCCCGAGCATCAATCCTGGGCTGGTGATTGATTAGACACATGACAATTAACATGCTTCAATGCCCTTCTCCCATCTCATCCCACCCTTACCCTCATCCACAAAGTCCACAAGTCTATTCTATACATCTGCGTTCCTTTTGTTGTCTCCCATGTTGGGTTCTCATTACTGTCTTTCTAAATTCCATATATATGTGTTAATATACTGTATTGTTGTTTTTGCTTCTGGCTTACTTCACTCTGGATAATGGGCTCCAGTTTCGTCCATCTGAGTAGAATTGCTTCAAATGAATTTTTTTTTAATGCTGAGTAATATTCCATTGTGTATATATACCACAGCTTTCTTATCCATCACGGGACCTTCTCCAGGATAGATCACATCCTGGGCCATAAATCTAACCTTGATAAATTCAAAAATATTGAAATCATCCCAAGCATCTTTTCAAATCAAAGAATTTTTATCTTCATTTATTCCTTCTCTGATATCCCTCTTTTTGTTTTCTTTAGATCTGAGTTTCTGACCTATATTATTTTTTTTCTCTCTAAAGAATTATTTTTTTAACATTTCTTGCAAGACAGGTCTGCTGGTCATGAATTCACTCCATTTTTGTTTGACAGAAAATCTTCATTTTTCCTTCACTTTGGGGGGACAATTTTCCAAGATATAGAGTTCTAGGTTGGTAGGTTTTTCGTTTCAGTGCTTAAAATATTTCACTCCTCTCTCTTCCTGTTTGCATAGTTTCTGACATGAAATCCACTGTGATTCTTTTCCTTGTTCTTATTTAAGTAAGGTAGTTTTTGTCCCTCTGGCTTCTTCAAGGTTTTCCTTCATCTTAGGTTTTCTGATGTTTGAATATGATATGTGCAGGTTTAGATATTATGGTATTTTCACCTACTGGTTGACATTTTCTTAATTTCCCATATATGTGGTTTGATTATCTGACATTAATTTTGGAAAATTTTTGGCCATTACTACTTCTCTTCATTTTTCCTTTATTTTGAGGATACAACTCTAGGTTGGTGAGTTCAGATGGTAAGGAATTCACCTGCAGTGCAGGAGACCCAGGTTCAGTCCCTCAGTTGGGAAGATCCCCCAGAGAAGGGGGATGGCTACCCACTCCAGTATTCTTGCCTGGAGAATTCCATGGACAGAGGAACCTGGCAGGCTACAGTCCATGGGGTCACAAAGAGTCAGACATGACTGAACAACTAACAAACACTTCAAATACTTCATTCTCTCTTCTCCCTCTGGTATTCCAATTATGCATATGTTATTCCTCTCAAAAATTGTCCCAAAATTCTTGGATCATGTGCTAGTCTGGTTTTTGGTTTGTGCCTTTGCTCTTTCATTCTTTTTTCTTTTACATTTCAGTTTTAGAAGTTTCTATTGACACATCTTCAAGGTTACTGACGTCTTACTTGACTATGTCCAATCTATGGATGCACCTGTAAAAGGTCTTCTTTATTTTTGTCACTGTATTTTTAAAATTTTTTCTAGCATTTCTTTTTAATTGCTTGTTAGAGTTTCCATCTCTCTGTTTACATTGCCAACATATTCTTTCATGCTGTCTCATTTTCCCAGTGACTCTCTTAACATATCAATCATCAGTTCAGTTCAGTTGCTCAGTCGTGTCTGACTCTTTGCAACCCCATGAACTGCAGCACGCTAGCCCTCCCTGTCCATCACCATCTCCTGGAGTCTACCCAAACCCATGTCCATCGAGTCGGTGATGCCATCCAGCCATCTCATTCTCTGTCTTCCCCTTCTTCTCTGGCTCCCAATCCTTCCCAGCATCAGGGTCTTTTCCAAGAGTCAACTCTTTGCATGAAGTGGCCAAAGTATTGGAGTTTCAGCTTCAGCATCCGTCCTTCCAATGAACACCCAGGACTGATCTCCTTTAGAATGGACTTGTTGGATCTCCTTGCAGTCCAAGGGATTCTCAAGAGTCTTCTCCAATGCCACAGTTCAAAAGCATCAGTTCTTTGGCGCTCAGCCTTTTTCACTGTCCAACTCTCACATCCATACATGACTACTGGAAAAACCATAGCCTTGACTAGACGGACCTTTGTTGGCAAAGTAATGTCTCTTCTTTTCAATATGCTCTCTAGGTTGGCCACAACTTTCCTTCCAAGGAGTAAGTATCTTTTGATTTCATGGCTACAGTCACCATCCACCTGCGGCGACGACAGCACTTTGGGCAGCATCTGCACTTTGCTGGAGCAGCTGTGAAGAGAGACCCTGCATCCAAGGTAAAAGAAACCCAGAAGCGCGGCGGAGAGGAGCTACCTCACACCCGAGGAGTGGCGGCTGCATGGCGCAGGAGGGCTGAGAGGAGGTACTCCACAAACAAGGTCAGGAGGGACGGTTGTGAGGAGATACACATTGTCCAAGGTCAGGAGCAGCGGCTGCACTTTGCTGGAGCAGCCGTGAAGAGATACCCCACGTCCAAGGTAGGAGTAACCCAAGCAAGAGGGTAAGTGTTGCGAAAGGGCATCAGAGGGCAGACATATTAGAACCATAATCACTGAAAACTAGCCAATCTGATCACATGGACCACGGCCTTGTCCAACTCAGTGAAACTAAGCCACGCCATGTGGGGCCACCCAAGACAGAAGGGTCATGGTGGAGAGGTGTGACAGAATGTGGTCCACTGGAGAAGGGAACGGGAAACCACTTCAGTATTCTTGCCTTGAGAACCTCATGAACAGTATGAAAAGGCAAAAAGATATCAATCATAGGTATTTTAAATTCCCTTTTTAGGGACTTTCCTGGTGGCTCAGGGGTTAAGAATCCATCTTGAAATGCAGGGTTTGTGGGTTTAACCCCTGGCTGGGGAACTAAGATCCCTCATGCCACAAAACAATTAAGCCCACTCACTGCAACTACTGAGCCTGCGTGCCTCAACAAAAGATCCTGTGTGATGCAATTAAGACCTGATGCAACCAAATAAATACTTTTTTTATCCCTATCTAATGATTCTAAAACTTGTGTCATCTGTCAAATTCTAAACTTTAATGGCTGAGTCTGGTTCTGATGCTCACTTTATCTCTTCAGTCCATTTTTTTTTCTTGCCTAACTTTTTGTTGAATGCTGGACATGATAGTATTGAGTACAGAAACTGAGGTAAATACGCCTTTAGTGTGAGGTTTTATGTTAATCTGGTAGATCTCAGCTGTAACTCTCTGTATTGTCTTTCCAAATTTTGCAGTAGCTGCTTGCCCTGCAACCTTAATTCTCTGATGGGTCAAGAATAGTCGTTGCCATTCAGTTTGCTCAGCTTTATTTCTTGTTGCAAATAAGGGAGTGGTGACTCCCAGGCTCTTTATACATCAGAGCCCAAACCAGAAGTCTCTCATATCCTTGTTACTGAAGTACATTGTTGAGCAATTCACCAAGAGTGTATTAGCGGTAAACTCCCTTTTTGTCTGAAAATGTTTCCCTTCACTATTAAATGATCATTTATCTGAAGACAGGTCAATTGTTATTATCTCTTAACATTTGAAGGTATTTTCTATTGCCATCTGACTTCTGCTGATGCTTTAAAAAGTGTCATCACTCCCATATTTGCAGCAAGAAATAAACCTGAGCAAACTGAATGACAACTATTCTCAACCCATCAGAGAACTAAGGTTGCATCTACTGCTGTTACTCTGCCACACAGCACAGCACAGGCGGTCAATGTCACTAACATGGCACATCTGTAAAAATTTCTTGGATGAATGAATGAATAAATGAATGAAAGAACAACCCAGCAACACACAGGCAGCTCTTTGACAATTCGCTTGTAATCTTTAAACCCCACATACACAGAATTTGCCTGTCATCTAAAAGAGCAGAACAGACAGGAAGAAAAAAATGTAAACAAGTAAAAATAAAAATAAGAGATGAATTCCCAATTTGTTTTATCTCTCACAGAATGTTAGAGCTAGAATGGATCTCAAGGATGACCGAGTCTAATCTCCCACTCCAAAGGCAGAAACCATGACCCAGAGAGAAGTGACTGGTCTAAGAGCAGGCCACCATGAAAGCCCAAAGTCTTCCCAGCCTCAGACCTTCGTGCTGGCTATTCCCTCTGCCTGAGGCCCTGTTCCCACCACCCTTCCCTACCTTGAGCTCAAAGGTGCCATTCTCAGATAGACATCCCTGACCTCCCATCTCAACGAGGTCCCACTCCTTCCTCTCAGCACACCCTGATCTGTCTGTTCTCCATGCTCGTCACACTCTGTAGTTATTGGTAATGGTACAGTGCTTTTGCTGGCATAATTATTTTGTTAAAATCTGTTTCTCCATTGCTATTGGTAAATTCTCGGGACCACATCTGTCTTTGTGGCTGCTGTGTCCCCAGCACTTAGCACAGTACTTGGCACAGAGCAGGTGCTCCATAAATATTTGCTGAATGAAATCAATCAAGCATTCAGGAAATGTCTACACTTGCAGAGGTCAGAGGGTTGACTCCAGAAGACAGTCTACACCCACAAAAAGCAGAGATTGGAGAATGTGGCTTCTTACCAGCCACATCATTAGGGGCATGTTACTTAACTGCTCATCTGCCAAATGAAGATTATACGGCATATACTCTGTCTCATAGTTGATGTGAGCAAGAGTGCTGTGTGAGAGGTTGTTGGGATTTTTTAGTGAGCAATTCCTTTATCTTCAATTATGCCTCACACTCTGCCAGACCCCCTGCAGGTGGTGGCCCCTCTGGGCAGGACACAGGTCTGTTTATTCCTCCTCTCCACTGTCTATCTCCTCGGGGTCTGTCCAGAGGGTGCCAGGCACTGTGTGTGGGCGGTGAGGATAGCAGCAGCCCCTGGCATCTAGACTCCTGGTCCTGGTGTCTTCACAAGAAACCCCAGCCCTGATCTATGCACTGGAAGAGCTGGGCTTATCACTGGCCTCCCAAGACCTTGCAGCCTCCAATCCTTGGCGGCTCTGAGTCATAGGCCCTGTGACTCAGGCCTCTCTGCCTGCCCTAGTGAGGACCCTGAGGGAACTGCCCTCAGTGTCTCTGCCACACTGCAACATGAAAGGTCTCCTTCTGTTGCCTCTCCTGTCCCTTCCCCTCTTCCCGTCAGACCATCTCACTCTTCTTATGCTAGAATCAGTCTTTCAAGTTGGAAGGACCCTGACTTTTAACTGATCAAGTCCTCAGTGGATTCTTAAACTTCTAATACAGCATATATGATTCTCCTTATATGTCTCCAGTGACGAGACTCTCACTACTTTACAAGGAGACCCACTCCACTGTGAGAAAGCTTGGGCTATTAGAAAGTTATCTTAGCCTGTCTCCTTCCCTGCTCACACCCCTAAGTCTTCCCTTCTTCAGACCAAACAGTCCCAATTTCTCCAGTCATCCCTTCGAGGAAAGGCTTTCTTTTTTTAAAATTTATTTATTGATTTTGATTGGAGGTCAATTACTTTACAATAGTATGGTGGTTTTTGCCATACATTGATGTGAATCAGCCACGGGTATATATGTGTCACCCTGTCCCAAACCCCCCTCTCACCTCCCTCCCCATCCCATCCCTCTGGGTTGTCCCAGTGCACCAGCTTTGACTGCCCTGTTTCATGCATCAAACTTGGACTGGTCATCTGTTTTACATATGGTAATACATATGTTTCAGTGCTGTTCTCTCAAATCATCCCACCCTCACCTTCTCCCACAGAGTCCAAAAGTCTGTTCTTTACATCTGTGTCTCTTTGCTGTCTTGCATATAGGGTTGTCATTACCATCTTTCTAAATTCCATATATATGTGTTAATATACTATATTGGTGTTTTTCTTTCTGACTTACTTCACTCTGTGTAACAGGCTCCAGTTTCATCCATCTCATTAGAACTGACTCAAATGCATTCTTTTTTATAGCTGAGTAATATTCCATTGTGGCACCACAACTTCCTTATCCATGTATCTGCCAATGGACATCTAGATTGTTTCCATATCCAAGCTACTGTAAACAGTGCTTCAGTGAACACTGGGGTACACATGTCTCTTTCAGTTCTGGCAAGGAAAGACTTTCAGCCTCCTCTTCTGAACAAACTATATTCTGTCTGCAGTGGAGGAGCCTGGCCCTGAGCACAGCCCTACAGTGCAAAGTGAGAGGAGCACCCCTAGTTCAGAGCAGAGGGGGACAGTCACTGACCTGACTTCAGCTCAGACCTCCAGAGACCATGTTGGTTTGCTGGCAGCCCCAGCACTTCCTGATCCCTGCAGAGCTCCCAGGGTGAGTAGATTGGACCCCCAGGTTGTGTCTCTAGGACACGGCCTGCCTGGAAGAGTTCATGGGCAGCCTGATGGTATTCAACTGTGGGGAATCCAGTGGCTACCAGTGTGAACTCTGGACCTGGCTTCCAACTTGGCTCCACACTTACTGTGTCCCTGTGGCTAAGTCACTGAACTGATCTCACCAAGCCTCAGCCATCCTGTCTGCACAATGGGAATAATAGGAGCTTTTTTATTTTGTAATGAGATGGGGCTGGGAGAGTTCTTCTCAGAATAGAGCCAGGTCCCTGGTAAGCAATGAATATACAGTCACTACAACAATTAACAGTAATGATTAGAATCCGGTGCGTTCATGAGCTCAAACAAGAGGCAAGACAGCCTGGACTAAGTGGGTCAGTGAAGGGTTCCCAGGGCAGGCAGGACTTCTGCTGGGCCTGGACAGCACAGATTTAGAAACAGACTGGAAGATTGTTCCATCCAGGGAAACTGTGAGCAGGAGTCTGGAGAATAACAGCACCGAGAAAGAATAATAACTTCAGTCCCTGCCGCACTCCAAGCTCAGAGCCATCCCTGGGGTTCACACACACACACACCCCAGCCATCGTCTCACACACACACACACACACACACACACACACACACACACCCCAGCCA